>JAWWMW010091351.1:0-11739 GCA_035048345.1 Echeveria elegans
AAAAGCCCAATATTAGAATCAGTCCATTCACGCAACCATCCGCTCCACTGTGTCGGGATCGTGATCGGGTCCAATTTGAATTTTGTTTTCCTGATTTTCTGATCGGGTCATTATACAATCCTCGATTAAAGAGCATCCTAATATTCGGTTGCCAAAATCAAGTCAAACAATCATCCATGATTTACGTCGATAGCTTTCAACCAAACAAATCGAACAAATCACTTTTTTTTAAACACGGCAGATCGGAATGAGTGGGTGCGATACTTATTATTACATTAATGTAGTCTATGTATATTGTCACACATTTGACATGCACCAAAATGTATTCTGCAATTTCGTGGTCAACGAAATGAAGCAGGGTTGACCAAACCACTAATATTTGAGTCCTGGTAATATATATTAGGGTTAATTACATAAAATGATTCGTATTTGTAGCATTTTTTTTCTCCAGATGAACACCCTCTACTTTTCGTCATTAACGATTCGACACCCTCCGTCATAATTAACGGCAATTACGCCTCTTAATTGTATTTTTAGAAACATTAGAGGTTCGATTGAAAATTCAATAATACGATCGTACCCCATTACAATAAAATTAATAAAAAATATTTAATGCTCATCAAAATTATAATAAAATTAATATAAAATATTGAATACTCACAATAACTATAATTAATAATTAACGGGTATCTAACGTGCGCTTTAACGAGTATCTAAGGTAATAGGATTATATAATCTACGAATATTTGTACCAAAGCACATCTACAACTCTACATGCATATATGACGACCAACTTCAATTAGACTATGAGTAGCGACGTACAAGTATATTTCAGTATTGAATATATAAACGTTACATGTAGAAAAAAAATTACTATAGGATAAGAAGATTCTAGAATTTATCCTCTTTCCTCTTCCTTCTCTCCAAAAAACCTCTTCGGCTTCTCTTCCGAAAACCGATCCATTCCTTCTTCTGGGGTGGAGAAGGGCCGCCTCTTCACAACGGTGGCTCTTCCTCTACCCCGGCTGTTTTCCCTTTGCTTTCCCTTTGGAGCTCCACTATTTTCTATTGCCCTTAAAATCATTCCGGATCTCATGTTTGCAGAGGCTAATCGGTGGAGTTGGTGTTGTGGTCTGTGGCGATGCTTAGCCCTCAGCCCGCGGTCATGGCCTCGGGCGGATGGTGCATGCTTGCGGCGGTGGTTATTGAGCCAAATCTGAGCTGGACAATGATTGATGGTGTTCGTTGGCCTTGGGCGTCGATGGGAGTTCTGATTTGCTTGCGGCGGTGTGGAGGGTTTAATTTCTAACCTAATGGGCTCCTGCATGCAACGCGGCCTCAGCGCCGCAGCTCCAATCTTAGCCCCGCTTCTGTCGGTTGATTTTATTGGCTGCGAGAGGTAGTTTATGTATAATTTTATCTATGTTTAGTCTTGTTATTTGGGTTTCTCCCATATATCTGTTTGGGAGCGTTTCGTTAAGTTGTTAGTTTGTCGTGTAGTTGTTGGTTGTTATTTGTTTTTTGGTTGTCAGTATTTAGTTTTTTGGGTTTCATCCCTCGGGGTGTGGTTATTACCCTTGTGGATGTGAATAATTTCCACCTTAGCTCCGGGTACTGTACATAATCTTGTCTGGAGTTATAGGTGTGGTGGTTTGATCCGTCTGGATCTGTTATCTACCTCTTGGTGAGGAGGTTAGCTGGTTTGGTTGATTTTCAGCGTCGAGTATGACGTTGTGTTGTTGTGGAGGTGCCTTTTAGGCCTGCGCTTTTAGCGGAACGCTATGTACAAGAGTCTTATACGTCTTGTACTCCTATTTCCACAATCAATCAAAAAAAATTGCTACAGAAAATAGAAAAAAATACATCAAAACTTACCACGCTTTTTGCAGTGAAAGAAGTTGTCACGGCCCCCAATCCTGATAAGAGACAAAGCAAGGTTGAAGCACAACAATAAGACTTGTTGAGTAACATAATAAGGTTTAAGTGGATCGATAAGACTCAAGATATATATATATATATATATATATATATATATATACTGAGTAACATAATAGCAAAAATTCTCTCACCAGTGATCACTGACCTGCAAATCCCGCTATCATCACAATGATATTGCCCTTTACTTGTATGAAAGTGCGAAAAAGATGGAAAATCAGTACATCGCTGTAGCAGAAAAAATGACAATGACAGCATGTTCAGTTTGCGAAGGTTCTACTGTCTACATGACAGTCCTGCCTTCCTCATATTCGATTTTCATATGAGTGAAAGCATAAGACGAGTCATAACACATGCATCATCATCATCATAAAATTTGCAAACTTCGCAGAAATAAGTTCTCATGCTGACTCCACAGTTGGTACAAACAAGTCCAACCTGCAGCGAGATGCAACACACTGAGAGTCAGAGGAAGATTACACTAGTCACATGACAAAGTAACCAAATAAAACACATGGAGGGCACAAAAACATACCGGTTGCTCTGTGTGGCAAACAGAACATAAAACCTGAGAAGAAAATCATCACTGTATAAAATGGTAATCAATACAACCTAAACCACAAATATCTTTAAATTAACTACGATGAACAGGTCATTTTTAGGAACTAACCTGCTTCACATCTTGTCTAACGAGCTCATGCCTGTCGAAGGGGTTGCACAACATGCTCTATGTCCAAAAAAATTCAAGTCAACACCTATAACAAACACATTAGAAATTAAATGAAAACAAGTTTTGCAAGATGCAATTGCAAATTCGAAATATTTGTAAACATGTCTGAACTAATCTATTAATTATAAATCCATCGAAATAAGCCCCTTGAACCTGAAGGACATCCAAAAGCAAATAGAACCAACCAAAACCCAAACAATAGAAGATTAAATTGCCAAGTGAATGATACCGTGGAATCTCATGACATATTCACTCACCGCAGCTTCATTATGGCAAAATGAATTGACTAGTTGGATTATTAATGAATTTTAAATGGATTAAATGTTTCAATTCATTTAATACATGTAATTGGATTAAATGGTCCAAACGGATTGAGTTGAATCCATTTAATCCATTAGATTTCATTAATCCATTGATTTTTTTTTTATTCCAACGGATTACTTTGCCACCTCTAATGGAGAGAACCATCCCTAATACACGCCGGGTAGAGCGAGGGAAGAAAATGAAGGAACCATTATTTGGATAGTGATGTTGACGTCAGCGATGACGTGACGACATAATCTTCTTTGATAGAATTCGTAATCAAGTTTCTAGAGTTTGAATGTTCGAAACAAGATATCAAATGAATCAATGAGATGCAGTTTTTTTTTTCATTTTAAAAATAATAAATTTATCATATTAACAAAGGTGTTCATTTGCTAACATGGGATTTTATATAGGTGGTTAAATCAAAAAAATATTTTATAGTGGTGGTTTGTGCAAAATGATATATTATAGTGATGATTTTGTGCAATTAAATCTTTCACATATACATGATTATACCGCACCGAATGATATTGGTTTGATCTGTCATTTATGTTTTATTAAAATTGTTGATGTTCTGACTTTTACTAATTACCAACTTTCATATATATATGTATATATATGTTGATAATTCTCATTACCATCCAAAAACTAAATATGTTAGATTGGTTAGTTTAAAGACATGACATTTGTTATTTCGTTATTGTCCAAAAACTTAAAATGTTAAGTTTGATTTTGTAACAAGATATTGAAAATTAAAAATTGACTTTTATGATGTTGTTTTTAATGAACAATAGACATTTAATTTTTGGAATTTGTGTTAAATATATGTGTATACAAAAATATATTAAAATTGTTTAAATACATAAAATATTTAAAATTTTGAATCGAGTCATGCATCGACCCCCGGTCAATCAGGTTGAACTCGTGACCCCGTAACCTTATCGAGTCGACATTCAGTTTGATTTTCACATTGGATACATGATCATTCGAACAAGGTCCAAAAATGATTATATGAGGTCTCTTATACACTTAAACAGTCCCTCCCATCGAGTTACTTTTATTCACAAATATAATTGGCCCTTCAAACGTGCATTGGGACGTTACGCAGTTTGCCAATGCAATTGATTTGAGAATCTAATCTGAATCGTTATAAATTCTAATGATAGTAAACTCATTAGTGCTATAGACTAAGACCCGTTAATCCCATGATATATGTGACCTAATTAGATTAGTCCGTAGGCTGCTGAATGGCTTGACCATTTAATCAGCCCAGGCTTCACTAAAGACAGCTTCATTTATTCTCTCTCGAACCAAAGTAGATTCATAGACGGTGCGACGTCAGTGATGACTGAATGTGTGCCTTGTTTGTTCATGTACGTGAGCATGTTGGCAAAACACACGTGTGTAGATTCTCATCCCTCTACCACAAGAATCTTCCAAAGAATGGTGAACACTGCAGATGACAGCTCAAAGATTCCATATCATAAAGCTACCACTGTAACTAGGTTCTGTTCCACAGTGTTCCCTAGTTTGTATAGTAAAGATACAACATCTGCAAGTGTGTCTAGAAATAGCATAAAGGTACCCCATGCAATCCAAGCAGGTTTGATCAACTGCTGGCTCATGTTTAGTGGGATGCTGATGTATGCATACAAATATCTTAGTTGACTTATAGCTTTAACCTTTAGGGTTTCTTGTGCATGCGTTGAGTGTGTGACTCTGGAATGATCCTTGAACATAGCAGACAAATATCTCTACATTTATTGCATCCATTCATCCCCTTTATATTCAACATTCAACAAAGCTGATCACTCTCATCCTTAAAAATATCATATTTCTCACCATTCAAAGATTAAAACAATTTTTTTTAAAAAAAAATTATTCGTACATCGTCAAGGACTGTAAAATTCCTAGACTCAAGCGGATATGATTCCAGAGTGACTCGAACTCGAGCCCACTTGATACCTAGACCATGAATATAACCGATGGACTACCACCCTTTCTGCAAAAAAAAACCCTATGTAAACGGGCAAGTTTTGGTTGAATGTATCGACATGTGCCATAAAACGGTTTGAAGGATATATAGATAATGCCATACACTGTTGCGTGAGTGCCCGCACCATATATGGGTTCAATTGACACAGCACCGGACCACCTTCATCATCTCCCATTTACTCAAAGATTGAGAAGGAAAGATGTTGATTTTTATGGGTATATGGGTTTTATAAAAATATGTCTATGAAAAGAACAACATATATACATCCATTCATCCCCTTTATATTCAACAATGCTGATCACTCCCATCCTTAAAAATATCATATTTATCTGAAGCAGCCCACTCAAAGATTAAACCTAAATATGTTTCAATATCTCGATTGTGTTTCGGGCTTTTATTTTATCAATATAAATCTATGTAAAATGGCAAGTTTTGGTTCAATGCATGGACAGGTGCCATAAAACGGTTTGAAGGATAGATAATGCCATACACTGTTGCCTGAGTGCCCGCACCAATTATGGGTTCAATTGACACAGCACCGGACCATCTTCATCATCTCCCATTTACGAAAAAATTGAGAAGGAAAGATGTTGACTTTTCTGGGTATATCGGTTTTATAAAAAATGTCTACGAAAAGAACAATCCATACTAGTACTCGTCCGCACAGTTTAACCTGTGCACATTTAATCTATCTCTCATAACGATACGCAGTGAAATTATACATGTGTCATGCATGCAAGGGGTAGCGCCACGTGTCAATCCAACCGCCACAAAAAAACCATAATGAACGTTTTGATCTATCCATAAACGTCCAAGTTTTACCGTCAAATTGTGGTTAAAGGATATTATCGGTACGCAAAAATGGTCATGTTTTGTAACTGATAATTCGACCCCTTGCACTTTCTTAATAGGGAGATACACGTAGAAGTTTCTCATGTTAATTATCCTAATCCATTGAAAATTTTAGTGTTAACAGTTTTTTTAATATTTATTTTAAATTTGGACTGTAGCGTTGAAACCTGCACTAGGTCATGGATTAATCATTAATGATTGTTTTATTAAGTGGAGACATTAATGGACTCTAAATCAGTATTTAATTTTTCGGTTCATATCCAACGTAGTGATGTGTCTAAAACGTGAGTTTATGTGATTAGTAGTTGATTGGTTCATATAATAAGGATCTGTCTAAACGTGATTCATACAATTAACCCAGTTACGTAGAAAATTCAGAAAAAAATGTTCAAAAGTGGAAGCCATTAGACAACTGATTAGTGCCGCTTACAACTTGACTTATCAATAATCATGTGGTATGTATCTAATGGGTAAATATAATGGACAACTTTTAAAGTTAAACAAATCAATCTTTTTGGACTCTTACAACTTTCAATAATCTGATTACACTTCTTCTACGCAAAACATACCGCATTAAACCTTCGAAAACGTGTTAATAATAGACTAACCGGATATAAGAAGTGGTGACTGGTGACTAAAGAAATCACAATTGCTATCCAAATTGTAAAAGTGTGATGATCTGTGATTAGTAGTTAGTAGATATGTAAAGAAAAAAGTGGAATGTTGATATGGAGATTAGGCCTAAACACAGACCATTCAAATCATTAGCCCATGAGTTTATGACACCATGTATCTTCGGTTACTAGTGCATGTTGATTGTTCAATGTTATTAGGGTTTAGTTTAACTTTGTTAAGCACGATGGTTCTAGAACAAACCAAGATTATTCAATTGAATAAAAGTTCATTCTATGTCCATTACATAAATATTACTACTGTGTAATGAAAGTTCTAAATCATGATTCATCTTCCATAATATCATTTTTTGACACTTCAATTTGAAATGTGAGAAATGCTCAAAATATCGGTTTAGCAGTGACTCAACAAGAAACATACGTAGTGGTGAAATATGAACTATTGGAGAATTAGGAACATTTTGATCAAGCTAATGGGAATCATTGACATGTTCATGGAACATAATGTCCTATATCATCACGACACATGAATAGTGGGAAACTCTCATATGTGTGATGTATTTGCACAATTAGATAATCCTACGTATACCCTTTTTCTAATTATGTTACACTTAGGCCCCGTTTGGTTGCGGGGAAAAAGGAGAGGAAATAAAAAATTAAAGAAAAATATTGAGTGAAAATGAAATGTATATTTGGTTGTAAGGGGAAAAATGAAAAAAATAGGCAAAATAAGATCAAATTTTCCTTACAACTTTCTCATGGGAAAATTATTTTTCTTTCAATTTTCTTTTCCTCACTTTTTTACCGCAACCAAACAGAGCCTTAGTTTGTGGTTCATTGTTAGACCCGTTAGTGGTACATCTTTTAATACCAAATAACTCCACCCCACTTATTTATCCGACAAATGGAAACACCGTATTAAGTACCCACCTCTTTAATCAAAATTAATAATCGTCACTTCAAGCTGAAGCAGCGAAAAATATACGTGAACTAGTCATCATGATATCCTAAGATAAATAGTTTGTGATTGTCCAACTTTGAGATAAAATCATAATATCCATTAGAGGTTACCTTTGATAAATTGGAATTAATTAGGAAAAAGAAAAACTCTCGAATATTATTAAATATAAAATAATTTAACTATAAAACAATAAATACATACAAAGAGAAAAACTAAGAAAAATCGTAACTAATAATTGACCTGTTTAACTAGTCAGATCAGCCCACATCAATTGAATAGAAAACCCGAAAACTCTGTGTCACGAACAAAAGTTATTTATGAAAAACTTTTTATCGAACTTAGGAATGCAAAAATCATACATGTCTGTAGATTTGATTATGGCATTTGATAGTTTTTGTAAAATGCTCAGAAATTTCAAATAGGTTTAATAGAAAATGACACAGTTTAATTTAATTCTTTTCAAAATTATGTGATTTTAGAAACGCAGCAACTGACTGTTCTTTGATCCGAATTCGAGTCCTATAATTAGATTGCATTTTTGTAAAAAATAGAGTACCAAAAGGTTGAACTACAAACAAAATATTGCTCAAAAATAAAAATAAAAATAAAAATGGAACGACAAACAAAAAAGAAAAAGGTTTGATGTACAATGGGCCTGCCCACGAAATCAATTTTCCAGCCGAATAACGTTGATCCACCTTTCCACGCTAGAAAAACAGTAATACATTGTGTGGATCATGAAAAAAAATCGCTGTAAAGGAAAAAAAGATGAAAATTTGATTGCAAAATATTTTTCCTTTGAAAAAGTTATTACAAAAAAAATGAAGATTAGTGACCATAATTCTGGTCGCTAAACGTGGTCGCTGATTACAGTTAGCGTTCACGTCGACGCAAAATAGTGATCAAATGTATTTAGCGACCATGTGGACGCTGTAATTTCTGTAATTTTAATAAAAAATATTTAAGAAAAATTAATAAATTAAATATAAAAATTAATTATTTAGCGACGATATGGACGTTAAATAATTAACTTTTTGATTTATTTTAATTAATTATTTAGCGTCAACGTAGTCGCTAAATAATGAATTTTTTGATTTATTTTAATTAAGGGTTTAGCGACTAAATAATTAATTTTTTGATTTATTTTAATGAATTATTTAGCGTCCACGTGGATGACAAATAATTAATTGTTTGCGACTACATAAAATTAAATTAAATAAAATTAATATAAAATTTTAAAATAATCCCAAAAATATTAATAATAATAATTAGTAATTAAAATAATTTTTTGAAATTAAAATATTTAAAATTTGAAATAGTTTTCGTAAAATACTATTTTTAAAAATTTTAGACACGCAGTCTAATCTGTTTGCGGCGGCGACACATTGCTGGAAGAGGGAGCAATTTGATTGGCCTCCATCCGAGCTATAAATTCTTCCATCCTCCGTTCATATGCGTTGAGCCTCCCTCAGTTCTTCCACATGCTTCTGCATTTGCTCTATTCTGTGTGTCATCTCGTCATTGCGGCGCTGGAGCCGCATGGGGCGAGCGGCCTCGCGTCTGGAGGAGGTAATTTGATGGGAGAAGAACTCCGACGCTGCTCCTCCAACTCCAAAGACTACACCGCCGGAGCCAACACCGCTAACTGCCTCATAGTACGCCTCGCAGGAATTCTTAAAGGATAGCTCCTGATCCTCTGGGTGAGGATCTAACGAGTCCGGTCCTAATACATGTTAAAAAATTATTAAAATAATGAATAATATTATAAAAATATTAATTGAAAAATAATTATAGTTACGAACTTACTGCTATCTCATGCGAACGCTGATGGACCAGCTGGGTACGCTCCGACGCGCGCGAATAACTGTGCATCATCAACTCGTAAGGCTTGACTGGCCTCCCGAGTTGTGCCGCCTACATATAAAATTAAATATTTATTAAATAAATTTAAAGTTTAAAATTAAATATAAACTATCAACTGATTACATACCAAACGACGCCGGTGCTCATCTATTCCTATCACCCCCCTATGTGGAGCGACGAATTAGCATGACGATTCGCCCGTTGTTTCTCGCGGTGTGATGCTAACTCGGGCTTGTTCCATTCCGCCATCCACCGGTCTCAGCTGGGATCATCTATCCAGCGAGGCTTTGTCTTCGCGACATGAAACTTGTACAGAACGACATTGTACCATTTCGCCGCCTGCTTCTCCCACCTTTTTTGAACCTTGGCGAGGGTCATATCTGCCGTTGAGTCATCCAAGCAGAAGTGCGTCTGAGACAAAAAAAATTAAGTTAGAAAAAATGTATATATACGCAAACCAACGGTCTATAGACGCTCTGCTAGCTTCGCTAAACATCCACGCGTTCTGATCCGGCTGGGAGGTGATGATGTTAGTAGACACGCGCGACACCCTGTGACTGGGCTCCAACCTACAATTATAATTAATCAACAACTTTCTAAAATATGTATTAATATACTAAAAAATTTAATTAAATAAACATGTAAAACTAACCCGTCGCCATGAACAGTCAAATCCTAGGCGACACCCTCATCGAGGGTTTGTGGCTGGTGTGCTTGTCTAGGAGGCGAGACCTCTACAGCAGAGGCGGCGGCATCAGCAGAGGTGGCGCCATCAGCAGAGGCGGCGGCATCATGCGTAGCGCTCGTTCCTCCTTGGTGCGGATTGGGTGACAAAAATCGAGATATATCTATCGACGCAAACAGTTCATCTGTGTCCATAGACGTGATACTTTTATTTACACCACACACCATCCACACGTATTTGTTCATATTATTTCGTATTTGAACGTATTTGTCCATATTTATTTGTATATGACTTTATTTAACTGTATGTGACTGTATATTTAATTGTATTAGACCGAGTATTTGATCAATTTTTTTACGTATAGATTTCTCATTCGGAATGACGGATTATCGCAAAATTTAAAATAAAATAATGGAACTATATTCAAAAATTTAAAAAATATGTAGCATTCAAAAATTTCAATTACAAAAATAAAATTGTAGAGAGAAATGTTGTAAATCTTTATTAAAATTGAATTAAAATATGAAATTTTACACTTGTCTTTCATAGTAAGCTGGTGGACATTTTTCTTCTTCCATCTCCCTGCCTGCATCTGAAAAGCTCCTGAAGTATGTTTTATTACTCTCATGGCTGAACTTGGGACTCATCCCTGAAAGCTTCGGCTTGATTCCGTTTAAAATCCCTTCCTTTTTCAGCCCCTTCTGTTTATTCTCATCTTCGTCAATCAGAGACCCTGACTCTTGACATTTTGGGGAGTTCGACCCGTGAATTCCCTCATCATCAGCGTTCCCACTATTTTGTCTACTCATCCTTGTCAGACCGGTTCGACTAACAACATTCTCGTACTGCTTTGTCTGGCCTGCGTAAGCCCACCAATTGGATGTTGGAGAGTCTGCCTTACTGGGTGTTTTTGCCTCGAAAAGCTCGTCCTGGTCGTATTCGCTCCATTTCGAGCTCGTGGGAGAAATTTTCCATATGATGATCTTGCGGAGTTGAAAGACGAAGGGGTTGAGGAAGATTGCAAATGGGCTGTGACATGTGCAAACTCCCAAATCCCTGCTGACTTTGATAGCTTTTAATCTGGGTTGTTTCAGGTTCTCTCCTCCCCTTGGAAGCTGCATTATTTTATCTTATTTCTTCTGCATTGCAGTTCCCCAGTCAAACCTGTTGTCAACAAGCAAAAGTACCCTATGTTAATGACATGTTTTCAATCAACATCTTAGGAACATTTTCATAGGCATTTGCTAATATCCGTTTTCGTCAACATGTCTGAATGTACCCGGTTCTTCTATGACATCAATGTCACAAATAAAGTCCCGTGCGAATTCCTCAGGGACATGAGTCATAAGAACTCCAACAGTACCAGAGATTTATTGGACTGCCATCCATAACTTCCGATCTATGTTATAAAATCTGCACTGGCATTTGATACCTTGATTTAATTTCACGACTAATTCAATTTAATTTCTTTGATGTGGTTTCAGTTCTCACCTTCAGTAATCATCCATGTCGAACACTACACCAAAATGTCACTATAGCGACAAAATGTCGCATGTTACGCTATCCTCTGTTGCACTTGTAATATGTAACACACTATTGTTGTTGCTTAAGACAATGTCATGCCAGTACGGTAAAGCGACAAATTTTGCGCGACGGATTAAATAATGTTGCTATAGACATGAAAAGCGACAAGTATATTTGAGACATAGTATCATATGTTGCTTTTGAATTAAAAGTGACAAATATCTTTCGCAACAGAAATAACAATGTCTCAAAAGA
>JAWWMW010091398.1:0-11735 GCA_035048345.1 Echeveria elegans
TCCAACAAGAAGGGTAACTTTCTCACATTTTTACAGTTCTTAGCTGATCATAATGAAGAAATCAAAAGAGTTGTTCTAGATAAAGCTCCCGAAAATAACAAGTTAACTTCTCCGGATATTCAAAAGGATGTTGTTAGAGCAATGGCGGTTGAGACTACTAAGATTATTCTTAGTGAACTTGGGGATGACCTATTTTCAATTCTTGTGGATGAGTCTCGTGATATTTCAGTTAAAGAACAAATGGTTGTTCTTTTACGCTTTGTTGATAAAAGCGGATGTATAATGGAACGTTTTCTTGGAGTTGTCCATGTTAGTGACACTTGTTCTTTATCTCTTAAAAGTGGTGTTGAGGAGCTTCTTGAAAAGCATCAGTTGAGTATAGCAAGGATACGTGGGCAAGGATATGATGGAGCTAGTAATATGCAAGGAAAGTTTAATGGTTTGAAGACTTTAATCTTAAGAGACAATCCTTCTGCATTCTATGTACACTGTTTTGCTCACCAGTTACAGTTAGCACTTGTTGGCACAGTGAGAAAACATCGGAAGATATCTATGTTTTTTACACAACTCAATACCATTACAAGTGTTGTTGCTGGATCATGCAAACGCCAAGATTTGCTTCGCGACAAGCAAACGGCTGAAGTATTAGAAGGTATTTGTAGTGGTCAAATTGGTACTGGGAAAGGACTGAACCAAGAAGCAACTTTGAAGCGTGCAGGGGATACACGATGGGGTTCGTACTATTCTACTATCTTGAGCTTGATCAGATTATTTAATCCAGTAAATGATGTTTTGGAGCATATTGTTGAGCATACAGATGACAATGATCTTCGAGGTAATGCTGAATTAATGTTGTCAACAATGAATAAGTTTGACTTCATTTTTCTCTTACATCTTATGAAAGATGTTATGGGAATCAGTGATGGGTTGTCACGTGCTTTACAACAACATGACCAGGACATTGTTAATGCAATGAACCTAGTTACTGTCACAAAAAACATGTTAGGATCTATGAGGACGGATGGATGGGATTCTTTTTTACAAAAAGTTACTTTATTCTGCGAGAGGCACAATATTGTTGTTGTTGACATGAGTTCAAGTTTTGATGATCCTAGAAGAGTTTTACGCAAGACTGAAGTGTTGACAAATCTACACTACTACCGGAATGACATGTTCATAGATATTTTGGAACGACAAGTTGAGGAGTTGAATGATCGATTTGGTGAAATTGGTACCGAACTGCTTTCAGGTATGGCTTGCCTTGATCCACATAACTTATTTGCTGCGTTTGACAAGGAGAAATTGATCAAGTTTGCAAAATTATACCCTTCTGAATTTTCTCCGGTTCATATTATGGAACTTGAGTGGGCACTGACTACTTACTTTCAAGATGTCACACATGATGCGAGGTTTTCAAATATTGTCGGAATAGCGGAACTTAGTAAGAAAATGGTGGAGACTAGAAAACATTTGATTCATCCTTTGGTTTATTTGCTTATTAAGTTGGCTATGCTTTTACCGGTTGCGACCGCGGGAGTGGAAAGAGCATTTTCTGCTATGAACATTGTCAAGACTCGACTTCGTAATAGGATAGGGGACGAATGGTTGAATGATCTCTTGGTAGCATATATTGAGCGAGATATTTTATTAAGCGTGAAAAATGAAGATGTACTTGAGACATTTCAGAAAATGAAATCTCGCAGAGGAGCCTTGTAATGTAATATTAATGAATTATATATGTTTTTAGTATTTCTTTTTTATGTTGCGTATATGTTGTAAAAAAATCTCGCCCCCCTGGATTAATTTCCTGGCTTCGCCACTGCCTCCAACGTCACTGAAGACTCGAATATTTGACATTTTTATGCCGGTTTATCAGATGTTCTTTGTAGCGGAGTGGAGTATCACAAGCCGTAATCGTTGTACATTACTCTAAATCTGGCTCGTAAAAATCGAGCTCATATTTTTCAGCAACAAAAAAAATGTGAACTTTTGGAGGCTTACCTTGTTGAGAGTTACACTTGAGTTCATTGTAGTCAATTGTCTCACATCGCCTAAATTGAAGCTTAATGTCTAGTATATTTTGGGTTCCACCACCACAACTCAGAAGCCTTGACTTTTGAGTTGACTTCTGAGTTGAATGAGGGTGGAAACCGGAATATGCTAGCTTTTCATATAGTATCAGAGCCACGCGTAAGCGACTTGGGCCAAGCGATGAGTGGGACGCGCCTATGTGCGTCGTGCATGAAGGGTGTCCGTTTGATGGTCGTGTGGGGTTAAGGGGGAGTTGCATGTTGCACACCCACCACATGAGCCCCTTGTAGGTTTAAGTCGCATTGAGCGCGCCTACTAGTTTAAGGGGAGCTGCCCATTCCTAATTCCTCAAGTGAGGGGGAGTATTGAGAGTTGCACTTGAGTTCATTGGAGTCAATTGTCCCACATCGCTTAAATTGAAGCTTAATGTCTAGTATGTCTTGGGTTCCACGAATGAGGGTGGGAACCAGAATATGCTAAATTTTCACATATCTGTTCCTGATCCCAAACCTTCTGGTGCACCCTATTACATATGGGACAATGGAAGGGGTGCGCCAAACAACGGGCAACAAAAGTAAATACTCCAAAAGAAATTGACTAACCAAGAGATGTTTGATCTTCGCTTCAATGTAAGGAAAGTAATTGTGTAAAACATATTTATAAATCTACATAAAGTAGCATCTTCCGGCAAATAATGTAAAGTATCTCAACAGATAAAAGCTACTATAAATCAGTTCTCATTCTCTTACAACGACTCATCATATCACTGAGATCTAAATCCGGATCCGTAACAACGTCGCTTTGGCTGCGAACATGTGTGTCAGGTATGACGTTTTCGACTGGATCACAGAAGATTAAGTTAGCAGATCCAGTCGGCCATTTTGATTTCTGTTCTCCCACGTTTTCATTTTTTTTTGATAGGACAGAATAGTACATTTTTCTAATTTTCTTGCAAATCAACCAGAAGGTTTTAATAACATCACCGGTCAAGTTTAAACAATTTAATTTCAGATATAGAAAGTTTAATTTATTATTATAAAACATGCCAGAAAGACATTAAAAGTTAAAGATATTGTACAAATGTTTAAAAGGGTTTTGTTAAACAGTTAAGGAAGGTTGAATTTGCTAAACAGTTCGCTGAATTTGCCGGCAAGGTCAAAAAACCGAAAACAGAGGAGAAAAAAGGAGCGAAGGATTCTTATCAGGAGGTGTCTTTATGAAGTACTGTAAAGAGATTGATAAAGAAAAGCCGATATTACCGGGGTTGTTCCTTAAGCGCAACAACAGAACACTAGTGTGGATCTACGTGAAATACGTAAAGCTTCTGAGTATATGCTACAGGTGCGGTTCAAGAACTAGTTTTAGGTTGAAGTTATCGACTAGATTAGTTCATCAAAGTGGGATCAGAGCCGCTTACGACTTTTTTGGATAGTTTACTGATTGATTCTTAGTAAGAACCTTAGTATTGTTGTTTGATTTTTGCTATCATACATTGCATTTGATCTTCCAACAAATTTTCTGTTATTTTTGTGTAAAAATCGGTATTAATCTTGCTTTTGGATGTACTGTTGTTTCACTGCAATGATTTCCTAACTTGTTGCTTGGATATTGACATCTAACTGCCGAATTCACCTTCTCTCATTCAGTGTGTCACATAAGTTTCTCAGTTTTCTTGAAAACTTTGATTGCATGCTTTGTTTGTCTTACTTTCTTGGAAAGTATAATGACTGATGTGGTAAAACTTAAGTCATTTGATGGCATTTCTGATTTTCCCATGTGGAAATACATAATGCTACTCAATGATCAAAGAGAAATGCGACATTGCTGTCACAAAAGAGTGGCCTACTGTGACTGATCCTTAAGTGAAGAAGCAAACACAAAAGCTTGCTTTGACAGAGAATATGATGAGGCTAGCTGATGAAGTGGCTAAGCAGTTTATGGATTTAAAGAATCCTAAACAGGCATGGAATAAATTAGATGAAATCTACCATGCTAAAACTATTCCTAAGATTTTTGCTATTTTTGGAAGATTGTTTAACTCTAGGTTATATACATTATTAGTGACGAACATATTTTTGACCTTTTATAGTTGTCGAATAAGTTTTAAGAATCAAATTGTAGTTAAACAAAATTTGTATCTCGGAAGTCCGAGGATCGTCTCATAAGAGCAAAAATGTAGCGCAAGTATTAGTAATTTAATGTATTGTCTTATCTATTCAAATAGAGAAATTGATGATTTACAACAAATAATGAAAATAGATCGTGTATCAAATCAAAGAAAGCATTTCATAATACTACTTCACATGTGTGTACCCTAATTCATGCAATGAAATATTAAATCAAATATGTTGTACGATATACGCGAATAAACCAGGTGTGCTTTCTGAGTGAGCCGACATCTTCGGGTCATTACTCAAGCAACACATCTTGTACTACGAGTCCCTTCATTGAGGCATACCTCGATTAGTTTTAACTACTAATACATTGCAGGAAATATCAGTAAATAGAAATACATTAAAAACAAGTCTTTCAATTAAAATAACTCCTCCACTATGTTCATGCTATCACTCACGATTACCGATGTTGCAACTAGCATAGCTACCGTAGTTAGTGTCAATTTTACATTGATCCGATTAATCACCTCAAGTCATTGCTAGTGTTGGTTCCTAACCTAGGCAGTTCATGCAATTCGACATATCAATCAATACTAACTAATACGCATGAATATATGAATAAGAGCATGTAGAATTGAATAAAATCGTATAAAAAAAAATTTGCATTCATTGTTCATCGCAAAAATTAGGGTTTAGTACTACACAAGATCCATAGGATCCCGGAACAAATACGACTACTCACTATTCATGGTGATACAATATCAAAATATAATATTGAGAAAAAACAAAAATGAAGAAACCGTTTTGGTGCGTTGTCGACCAGTCTTCTTCTCTTATTTCTGTCGCTCTGAAATTTCAGTCTAATTCAGTCTCTTTCCGTCTGATTTTTTAGGGTTTCCCATGTTGTATTTATAGTCATCTCTTGAAATTAGGAAATTCAGCCCAAGAAGGAATTTCGTCGCTGACGTCAGCATGTTGGCGCGGGTGACAAGTAAGCAATCGACGCAGATGAGAACCAACTAGACGAGGAAGTTGCTCTTTTTGCATGCGCTGAGCTATCCCTTCCTTGCCCGCGCAACTCTCGGGAACGTGGTGTTTCTGGATTTTGCTTCTTTTCACTTTTTGGTCATCTTTATCTCTGAATCACTAATTGGGATAAACATAAAGGTTGTAGGAGTTTGAGTCAGCTTTTCAATGCTTTTTATTTTGTCTCAATCGTATAACGGATGCGTGCTTTGGAAGCTTCTGAAGCCCGAAAGGTCCCGAAATGCGATGGAATTGCTTGTGTTCGCTCCTATTGAACACCAGAATCTCTACTTGAAGATAAATAACCTGAAACACTATTAAAAGAGTGAAATAGCGACACATGCTAGGGAAAACTACTAGAACTCGTAGGTGGCGGAGCGAATAATACGTCAATAAATTGATTTATCACTTAGTTTACAAGATAATTTTTATGCTTTCTTGAAATTAACTAAAGAAGTTAAGAGATGTGATGATCACATTCAACCCTCCCATTATGCCATTGTCCTGTTAAATGCTCTTCTCCCTCTGTTTAATATCATTAGAGCAATTCTAAGATATGATGATGTTGATTGAACAACTAAAAAAAATTAAAATATGCTTATTCAAAAAGATAAATTTCTCAGGATTTTTAATTCTAATAGTCAAATCTTAGTGAGTTAAAACTTGTGATTAAAACTGAAATTATATTTGTTAGGGGCAAGGGTAAAAATGTTAATCCACAATTAATATGTTAAAAATGCATATGAAATCCCCTGAGGAGGCTGATGTTTCAAGTTCAAAAGGAAATTATTTTTGCTATGGAAAACCTGGACATTGGACAAATAAGTGTAGGAAGAAAAAAGAGAGATAAGAAAATTGGAGAGAAAACTAAGCAAAATGCTGCTAAATTGGTGGAAAAGGGTCCAAAAATGAAGGCTCCAACGCGATGTCACGCTCACTCTCAATTGCACTGATCGCTCGCTATCGCTTCTATATTCTGAAATTCTTTGATATGAGCCCTAATTCCCAATTCACATCGCTATTTGGTGAAGAAGACGACGCTCCTTTTGTTATGAGGAAATTTAACAAGTAAAGAAACTTGATTGATGAGTTCAAGAACAAAATTTAGGTTGAAGTTATCGACTATATTAGTTCATTATTAGATACTTCTCCAATCCAATATACAGTATAGACATTATTGGAAGCTGCAAACGCGCAACGCTTGAAGCCATACGCATGACGTCATGCATATATTAAAAGTAAAAACTTCTTAACATTATCAACAGGTACACACACACACACTTGCTGATAAGTCTAAGTGGGTTGGATTACGGTATTTATTTTTCTTGTCATACGAAGGTATTGCTGATACGTTGTTTACAGGGTAGGTTGGTGTCGGAGAATGGCTTTAGTCTGTATCATTTGCACACCAAATGCATGGTGACGATACTCTAAGAAACAAGAGTATGCCCGCCAAGTAGAAATACCTAACCCAACCTAACTTGATCGTTTCTCTAATTCAATCCAGTGTAAATAATGCGGAGATAGTTCCTTGCTTTCTCATCTCTCTCTTTTCACTGACATTAATTAAACTGCAGATGCAACAATGTAGCAGAAACTTAATAAGTGTACGGCAGTTCAATAATTAATTCATTTTGTATGCCATAACTTACTTGACCTTTACCTTCCGCATGTAGCCCACTATAGATTCGGAAACCATATTGTTTGGTGACAGAAACCGTCTTCCATCCGATAAACTAACATACAATAGACATTCTCGTAAGAAACTCAAGGCAGATGCTGAATAGGCTATTCATTTAGCTTGCAAACTCCGATGAACTTCTGTACAGCATTGTGGTATTGGGTTCCCTGTACAGTTGAAACATAAAATATCAATAACTTTAGTAGCTGCCAAAGTCCACATTGCCAAAGACATTGCAAGCTCTCTGGCAATCAACAAACACAACTACACAAGTGTGGAAAAATAGTCACGTATATCAAACCAATCAAGGTAAGCGTTTAAAGTAACGCCAACTGCTCAGTGTTCACAATCAAAACCATAACTCAGTTCACCCCAGCATTGAAGGCCTACCTCCCAGTATAATTGTCGGCAGTCTCTGCATTGCCAGAACTCAATATCCTTGTTGTACAAACAGCTTGGAATTTTTTGAAAGCCTTTTGCTGCTTCAATAGCCTCCTCAGCAGACAAGGGCCTCTGAATGAAGCTTCCATTACATTTTGTGCATCTAGACATTAGGCGATCCTCATCAATCTTTAATTGAAATGTTTCAATGACCTGAACATATGGTTTAGTACGATCTCAGCTAAGGTTCGGTTGTTTAGACATATTAAATTATCTTATGAGCATTATTATAACTGTTAAGAATTAATCCTTAAAGATATAATATATTATAGTTATTATCTAGTACATTTTTGTTGGTTTGGACTTTGGAACATACTGCCAATGCAGCTTCCTAGTCCAATAGTTCAGAGTTGATATGCTTTTAAATCAAATCATAAACCAAAAAGACGGCACATTAAATAAATTTGGTTCATTACAAAGCAAGTTTAATAAATAAAAGAATGAACCTCACAATAAACATAATTTTATAGCGGTTGGCCGAATGGACCCGACATTAAACTAGACTGAGTCTTCCAAAATGATACTAGGTTTGCATTTACTATTTAAATAAATTCATTTTAACAGTTGATTTTCTCAGACAAATATTTTTCACAGCTACTCTCATTCGATCTTTAAGTATGTAATTTCTCTACCTTCAGCACAAAGACTTGCACTCTACATGTGCACATTGCGCAGCATCTTACACTCTACATGTGCACATTGCGTAGCATCTTACACGATCCTATTTTTTCTTCATCAGGTCTAATCTATTAAGACTCTAAGATATGCACATCCCCATTCTCCACTTTATCCACATGATGCAACGCATAACATCTCTACTATATCAAAAACATATGATGTATATTAATTTTTAAACACCCTAATTCATACAATATTCCAAATAAGTATATGGGAGACAAACTTGCATACATACCTCAAGCAGTTGCTCATTCTTCAGAAGACTTTTCACTCTGTATATTTGGCCCGATAGTAGGTACTCATGCCTCAAAAGCTTTCCATCTCGCGTCAACAAAACTCGCTTCTCTTTAGAAGCTTGATCAATCAATTCTCTGATAAAAAAGTTGATACCAATAGATGATTAACAGCTTGTAGCAGCATGCATCAAAAAGGAACAGTAAAAGACCTTCGACATGATCTAAAATAAAGTTGGCACAATATTGTAGCTGTAGAGAAATAAAGTATGATTTAAAGAGCTAACCGGGCTTCAGGCTTCTTGTTAGATGGAACTGCAGCGTCAATGCCAACACATCTTAAATGCTTGGCCAAGCCCTCCACCTATGATCATTAACCATCAGTTAGCAAGAAGTGATCAAAAAGTTCAAACAGAAGCATGCTTGAATATTGATATGATATATTAAATTACAACCCATACTAGCTGGGAAAGAAATGTTCAACAAACTTCAGATTCTACAAAGCAGAATATAGTCATACAATAAAATTACCATCACATCACATAGAAACTTAGCACAGCCATCACCTCCTAGCGTATAGTCCCACGGAGGAGTTCCAAGCCAATCTTCCGTTAGTCCAGAATTTTTTTCACAGAGCAAACCATTTGTGGGCTGCCTCTTCTTTCTTCTAGATGCTTTGCGTGTCCTAGAAGATTCATCCAACAGTATTTTATCTCCATAAATATTAACAATTTCCATAAGAGAATCTTCCATTGGTTTACTATTCATTGAAGAGGATTTTGTGACTATCCCATGCAAGTCCGATTCAGTGAATTGACTATCAGAGTGTGCGCTTGTGAAGAGAACCTGGGATGCCTCATCAATCTTTATTTTGCAAAAACTATCACATAAATTTGATCCCTCAATGACATCAGAATCAGCACGGGACCACACTGTGGGGTTACTGATTGAAGCACTTTCTGAAACAGAAATACAATTAGGTGGGAAAAGTCTCATATTCCAAGTCCAAGCTACTAACGAAAACATTTTTAAAGCATCAATCAAACATGAAATATCAAAGAAAAGTAACTTGTAACACTTCAAATGAGAATGTTAATCATTTGCGCAATCAGGCAACATTTTACAGGTAAGCTGAGTACCACTTAGTGAGTGAGACTGCAGCATAATGAAACAAATACCAACCAAATTTCAAATCTTCACACAAAACACCTTCTTCAGCAATTTTCAGCTGAAAAACAGTGAAGAGATCCAGCAAGCACTGGGCATCAGCAGCTGCATATAATTTCTGCTCCTCCGTTAGGGGGCGAAACGACCAGTCACTGCATTGTAATTCCTGCAGACGCACCTTCAAAATCAAAAAAACGGAACATAACACAAACATATTTAAAATACCAAAAGAGATATATAGAGAGACACCTTCGAAAGAGAAATCCCTAACACTTCTCTACATATAGTTGCCAAACCATTGGCATTCTTCGACTTACGTCCCGATAAACTGGGACGCAAATAGCTGTAAATAGCACAGATATCCAAAAAAGGCTCCACCTGAAGAACAAAAAAAACATAGTTATAAAACCAAACCTCTAAATATAATAAATCAATCAATCGCATGAGAGAAGCCGTACTCTATCAAATCCAGGTTGACATCCTTGAGCAGAGAAAGTAGCAGACAAGTAAACCAAATCCTGCTTAAACCTAAACCCTAATTTAAGCACATGAGGAGACTCAAACACGTCCTTAAGCAAATCATAGATATGAGGAAGAGGCAATGTTAACAAGTCTAGCAAAAACACAACCGATTCAATTCCGGTTCGACACGCAATTTGGAGGAGCGTGACGGTGGGGAACGGAGAGGGGGACGGGTTGGAGCGAGTAGTGGGCTTCCATTCGGCGTCGAGAGCGACGATTGACGAACGGGATAATGAATGCGTTAAGTGAGTGAACTCGGGGGAGTTGATGAATGAAACTAAGTGAATGGGTTTCGATTCTTCTTCTGCTTCCTCCATCGCGTGGTCGGCTATCGTCGCCTGCCGTTGTCTTTTTCAGGCTTCAGCTTCAAGCGGAGAAGTTTGAGACAATTTTGTGAAAATGGAGCCCGAGGGGGACTCGATAAGGATACTGGGTTTTTATGAGGTCATACCAATAGCATGACATAATCATGCATATGTGAAAGATTTAATTGAACAAAATCTATTAAAAACTTTACTTTTATTTTTTTTTAAAGAAAGTTTATATTTGATTATCAAAAAAAAAGTTTATATTTATTTTTTAGTTTTTAATTGATTTTTTTAAATGCAAAATATCAAAATGAAATAAAGATAAACAATGTTATAAATTTCAAGTATATTTATTTTAAATTTTCTCTATTTTAAGTTTTTTATATTTACAAAGGTTATGTTAACTTTAAAATTTATATATGTAGTTAAGTGAAAAATAGTTTATTATAATTGTTTTGTGTCAATTGGTATATTACCCATCATTAAGGGCATTATGATAATTTACGTAAATCACACGGGTCCGGCCCGATTCATTAAAAATTAAAAAATTAAAAATAAAAATTAAAAATCAAAAATCAAAAGTTTAAATATACAAAGACAACACGGGTCCGTTTAAATTTACACAGACCACACGAGCCCGGCCCGACCCATTAAAAAAATTAAAAGTTTAAAATTAAACAGACAACACGTGCCGTTTAAATTTACACGGACCACACAGGTCCGGCCCGACCCGTTAAAAATTAAAAATTGAAACGTTCAAATTACCCGTATTTGACCGGTTCGATTGCGCATTAGGATGACGCATCCCCGTCGGAACGACGGGCGGTACACTAGTTTCATTATTTGTGTCAATTGATATATTATAGTGATGATTTTATGTAATTAATTTTATGTGCATGAATAAAATATCATTTCAAATAAAAAATGAAATCTAGCTTTAAGATATATCTATATATATAATAGTTTAGAAATCCACCACCACACATTAGTCAACCATATTTTCCTTCCTAAATCACTAATTTCCATCGCTAAAGGTCACCCCAAACACACATTGCCAAAAATACCCCTCCCACTATCCCTTATTACCCACAATTAGGGATGGCAATTCGCCCCGCCGCCCCGCGACGGGTCCGCCCCACACCGCCCCGTGATTAATACTAATTAATCCTAATTAGTCCTAATTAATCACTAATTAACCCTAATTAATCTTAATTAATCTTAATTAACCCTAATTAATTGCGGGTCGGGCGCGGGTCGGGGCGAATTTGCCTTAATTAGGCGCGGGGCGGGGCGCGGGGCGGGGAAATTTTGCCCCGCGGCAGGGCGGGGCGGGGCAGTACATTTTCGACCCGCGGCGGGGCAGGTCCAATTTGCCTCCGACCCGCCCCGACCCGCTCCGTTGCCATCCCTACCCACAATGTCATTCAATCCGTATTTGACCATATTTGACCAGATTTATTTCAAAAAAAAACTATAGAATTTAAAATAAAAAATAAAAGTTACGAGTGTAAAGGGAATTGTTGAAAACTTGATC
>JAWWMW010091437.1:0-11732 GCA_035048345.1 Echeveria elegans
GTTGTAGTGGTTGCTGAAGTACTCCACTTCCTGCAGGAGAGTGTTCACCATACTCAGTGTTGATATATGAACAAGAGTCCTCAACCTCAAATGGAGATGGGTACACAAATGCCAGAGACCTGCACCCTTCATTCACAAAAAAGCCATATTCAGTTTAAACCTTAAATTATCTCATCGTGCATAGCAATCAGGTTAACAAATGACACACAATAGCTTACCAAAACTTACCGTCACCATCAAAATACAGTCTTAAACACCACGGTTTGCATACAGTTTGCAGATTTACATAACAATCAAGCTAAGCAATGCACCTAAAATGTCAAACATTCAAATTCATCAAACTCCATCAAAATTCAAACCTGCCCAAAATGGTGGAACTCCACTTAGTAAAATGTATAGGATGACTCCCGCACTTTCAATTTTATCAGTCCTGACCACATTCAACATCAACGCATTCTTCAACCGCACCACTCCGAAAAAACGGCATCAGTTGAATCAATCCAATCAATCTAACATGGTTGAATTTATGCTCACTCGCTCTCACCGCCACATGATGCGCAATGTTCCCTCCCGCACTATCTCCCGCTTAAAAACACCTCCTCAAAGTCAAACTCAACTCCCCACCTCTCAGATTCAAACTATTTGTTTGAAACTCTGGCGAGTCGAGAAACTTCAACACGTCAAGTCCGTCGTCGTATTGACAGGGATAGCGGAAGAAAGGAGTGAGACGGTAGTTTACGGAAATAACAACAGCGTGGATCTGGCGAGAGATAAGGCACGGTAAAGCGAATCGAAGAAGCTAGTATCAGGCGCGTAGTTTCTGAATCCACCGCCGTGAAAATAAACAATGATCGGAGTGGATGAGGAGATGAGATCTGGTGGTGCAGAAAGGGAGGAAGAGACGGAACCATAGGTTGCGATCGGAGTCGATGGTGTGGTCGGAAGAGAGGACGGAGTGGATGGGAGTTGTTGGGGAAGGACTGGATTTGGATTCGGAGATGACGGAGAGGAGTTTGGAGCCGAAAGTCAGTGGTGTTGATTGCTGTGTAGAGGGTGAGTTGGAGGCGGAGTTTGATCGGAAGGTTTTGCGGCCATTGGGATGACGACGACGACGACATTTTGTTGAAAAAATTGAGAGAGCAATCAGTTCGTAAAATGCATCAACGAACAAATAAATAAACGTCCTTTAAATGAATTATTACATGTTTTGCATGCATGCATGCGCATCAACAAACAACATAAAAATATATTATTTAATAAATCAGCACACGAACCAACATGATTGCGGTCAAGGTCTTGAGTTCGAATCCTTGCTGAATCATGCATGATATATTTCTTCCCAAGATATTCCAACTCGAGTTGTTAGATAGGATAATTGACATTATAATATAGGCGCTCTATAAGCCTCAAATTGTAATACCTTTGAATAGAAAAAAAATAAAAATAAATCAGCACACATGTCTCTTTTCATCCCTCGATATATTTGCAATAATTACAAAACCCGTCTAACTCCCTTGATAATTACATAACCAGAAATCAAACATAAAGTGCTAGAAAGACAAAACTAAGAAATCTGAATAAATAAACACGAAAGCAGATCAATATTGTCGTAAAAGGAAAGAAAGTATTATATTGTTTTACAACATGCGCATACCGCGCGGAATAACTGGTATTAAAGTTAAGCTTTCGGTATCTGAATGGCCCATTCAATTAAATTTAGAATGGACTTGGGAAGCTGGCTTTTAGTGTGTGTATATTTGTATAGTCCAAGAGCGACTACAAAGAGAAACCAACATCTGATGATGACGGCATGCCAGCAGGTAGCAGCTTCTCTGTAGGAACTTGATCCGTTGATGATGAACCGGGAGCACTGAACTCTTCAATAGCCTCTATAGAGGATACAGTTGAGAATATTCTAATTGTAAAGCATCAGGATATACTCTCACCAACACCACGGTCGCTGCCATTTTGTACAACTTGTGTCGATATTTGATAGAAACCTTGTCTGACTCACTTCCTCATCAGCTGCCCTTTTGATTTCTGAAGATATCGATATTGTTAGAGTGTGTTTCAGCAAGCATCACTTTTTACAGTCTCATTCAGATGAGCCAACCGTCCGGAAGCACACTCTCTTATCACGATCTGCTAGCTAGTCGTTCAGGGTCTGATCATTAATTGACCGTGGGGTTGTAACTTGTACGTTGTAATGCTTGGCCTTGGCCTTCAAATTTGCCTTCCAATTAGAAAATTTTTGTTGCCAGGTTTCTGAAAAGCCATCTCCCCTTATTTCAGGGATCAAAACAAACTTCGACTCCAAAATAAATATGAAGTTTTAGAAGAAGCCAATTTAAAGACCATTTTACTTCCGAACAGTTCCATATTTCGTCAAAACGACCTACACCTGAACAAGCTGCTATGTATTCTCATGAACTTCAGTTGGAACTTTTTTCCCGTAATTTGAATTATGATACCTAGGAAGTTGCTCAGTTTAGCTGCCTTGGGGCCTATGGCCTCTCCCAGCTTGTTAATTTATGTGAACAGAAATATGTTTAATTATCATCGGGTCGATCCACGAGTTCTCTTTTAATTGCCACAAAAGTCTGGTTAGGAATTTTTTTTTTAGAAATGATCACCACCAGTTCAGTATAAACAACTTCTCATTTCTACAAGAAGCAAAAAATACCTGAAGATCCTTGATCACCCATCATATGGTAACGGATACGGATACGGTGTATCATATCATGCAAGGCTGCGCCTAGGATCGGGCCTACCAGTTATAGCTCCGCATTCTGTCTGTTATATATCAAGGCTCTCAATAGTAGGGTTCTATGGAGACAAAACAAATCATGCATGATAAAAAGTTAGTTAAAAGGGTCATCTTGGCCACTGCGGTTCTGAATTCTGATCTTCATGCAATCGCCTCATAGCAGAATTTACAAGATGAATGGGAAAAGCCTTTAAGAACAGCAATGAGCAGAGAGCACTCTTTGATCAATGCAGAGACACTTGTCATACTTAAGAGCTATGATGAAACTAGAAAACTACGCTCCCAAACCTTCTCTCGAATGAAATGGATAAAGAAAATGAATAGCAAGGGCATATCCTTGGTCATCCTAATAAAAAAAAACTTGAGTAATTTCAAAAAATCTTTGATCGAAGTATTAGTCATCATCTTAATAATTATTTCAGGTTGAGATTTGAAACGAACTCTTTTTGGGACATTCCCAAATGTTTGCGCCCATCCGAATGATAAACAAAATTTTGATTTTCTGTAGTATTTTTGATACAAACAGATCGCCTTTAACCCCATAATATTCTCGACTTTTCGATATTTTGTGTAGGTTCAGTAGCTCTATTTTCATGAACCAATGATGCCAAACTCTCCTCTTCTCAATAAGATCAACACATTTTTCGAGTTGTAGATTTTCAGTGCTAAATTCTTTACCTGTTTCTGTATTACTCTGACCTTTCTTGTCATTTGAAGGACCTTCATATATGATCAAGGCTAAATTCTCGTTAGGAATATTCACGCATGATTCCATGTCTTTCGAAATTTTTTCTCTTCAATATATCCAGATTTCACCTCAGTCCTTGCAATATCCACATCCACTTCTGGAATATTTTCACCTCCTGTAGTATCCTTAGATGTGCTCCCCTTATTCTTCTTAGACTTCTTGTTCGTAACCTTCACCCATTGTTCACCAACAATATCTTCATTGTGTCTTTTGAGCCTTCTAGGGAAACTTCTCTAACTTTAGGACTCCCCTGTTCCCTTGAGATAGGTTTGTTATTCTTTGCCTTGCGACAGATAGCTAGACTATGGACATGCACCTTACTACATTTACTACAGTAAGAGAGCTTAGTATCTATAACAATTGATTGTCAGTATCCTTGCTCGTTAAGGAGAGCTATCCAAACAGAGTCAGGTATATTTTGGGTGACATCAAGCTGAACACATTCACGAGCATTTTGTAGACAGGCGGGTGCTTCAAATTTGGAATCAGTTGAGAAATAGGGAGAAAGTAACGTCCCTGTCGTTAGGGTAAAATTAAGTGTCTGTGTCCTCCTGTTTCAATTAATATGTCGTTCATTATAAAATCATAGTTAATTAGGATTTTTCTCTACATTTGTCTTTGAAAGTTCTCTCCTACTTGGTTATCTCTAAATTATCATGTAATCAAACAGAGGGTGTGTATGTTACAATTGTTTATTAATGAACAAATTAATTCATCACGAAAATTTAGACTTTGAAGTAATAAGTATTACTCCGTATTCTTCAGGCAGCAATAACTTGCCATTCTTCTACTATTTGCATGCTCGCGTTCTACTTTTGCTCTAGCTCATGCTGGAGCACCTCCTCTCCATTTTGCTCGTTAATTCGGAAGAGGTGCTTATTTCCTAGCACCGGTGCACAGGCCCTAAATGGTGACAGTGTCGAGATGGCCCATTCAGTTTTAAAATGTAGATGGGAGGATGCCATTAATAACTGTTTCTGTAAATATAAGTGCCCCATTGCAATCCCATCTCATAGATGGAAGGTAAGAACTCAAGTTAAAAAATGCGAGCTTTCTTTCTTATATATTAAGTGAAAGCAAGGTGCTACAAACGCTGCATGTAGTTTCTCCACGAGAGTGTAAACGTAGAAACACATCCTGAAAAATTACCGAAATGTAAATGGCGTGGTTGCTATTGTCACGAGGTCCATGTAATTTTGAGCATCTTCCTCGGATGTACCTGGAGACATATTTTGTTCAAGTTAACACAGTAGAGGAACAATAACTAAACGGTCTCAACCGCAGTGTCGACCCCCTACCAACAAACATTGAATACTGACCCAAGTATCACACGAGGTTCAAAAAAATGATTTTTTTATTAAATAAAAGTTGTATAATCAAAGAGCAACTACAGGAGAAACTAACCTCTGAGGCCGCCGGCATGTCACCAGCTTCTTCTACAGGAACTAGATCCGTTGGTGTACCAGGAGTGCAGGACTCTTCAATAGCCTATATAGAGAATACAGTTGAGAACATGCTATTTGTCATGTACTCTGTAACAAAACACTGGGCAGGAATCAGGATATACTCACCATAGTCGCTGGATCACCAACTTGCTCATTTGTAGAACTCGTGTCAATAATCGATAGAACCTTACTCATCAAGTTCTCCATATGCTTGTATTTTTGCTCCATGAGTACAATTTTCTGTCGCATCTGGCTCAATTCCTCATCAGCCGCCCTATCAATTTCTGAGGCTACTGTTAGTGTTTCAGCACGACGAGAAATTCGTGTCTTGTAACGTTTATTCTGGCCAATCATTTCATACAGTATTTCATCAGCACAGTCATCACTTTTTACAGTCTCAGGCAGCTGAGCCATTTTTTCCCGCAGCTGTGACTGCAGCAAGTGAAGTCATGCAGTCAAATTCTATTCAAGGTAGTATTAACAACCAAGTATGTTTATACTGATCTAAAAATTGGTAAGATAAAATTCATTATTACAATTTACAACATACTATTGCCATCGACGATGACTCATTCACAGGTTGCCCATCTTTGCGGGTACGGGTTAATATGAATAGCTCAGCTTTGGTCGGCTCTTTTCCATTACATAGAGCTCGCTGTTCCAAAAGAATAATGTAAGAAACAACCACAAGCCAATTAAAGATTACTCATTACTCTACGCTAGGTTTTCAGCACAAAGGTCAAACAGGAAAATAACCATAATTAAAAAAAATTACTCATTCTTTTAATCGCCAAATTTATATTCATGCACTTCGAAACTCCACAAAGAAAAGAAAAAAGAAAACTCATTTACTTTTGTATTACTAATGTACCCCAAGTTTGACACCAAAAGGCAGTTACCTCCTCAGTGAGACGTGCAAAGCTCTTTGTGCCTGAAGTATGGCAAAATTTCACCTTTGCACGGTTGGCTTTATTTCTTTCACTTTGCTTCTGCAGTGCAGATTATATGCATTGATATAAACTGATGAAAACTAACAAGGCATATAACCATTACAGGACTTCGGTCATGTTCACAATACACATAAGAACAAGTTTATGGTGGCACACACCTGGCTTTCTTCTGAGTTCCAGAAGTTTATTAGGTCTTGCCATTGGTCTAGAAGGACTCTCTTGTCACGATCAGCAAGTCGTTCCTCGTCCGTTTGATGTGGATTATAATGCTTGGCCTTCAAGTGTGCCTTCCAATTAGCAAATTTTGTTGCCAGGTTTCTGAAAACCCATCCCCTAATTTCCGGGTCTAAAACAAACTTTGACTACAAAATAAATAAAAAATCTTAGAAGAAATCTATTTTAAAACCAGTTTCCTTATGAACATTTCCCTTAAAATTATAAACACCTGAACAAGCTGCCATATATTCTCCTGAATTTCAGCAGGAACTTTCTTCCAAGTGATATAACTAAGAGGAACCAACTTCCCATCTCGAGCTATGGTCCCTAGAAAGTTGCTTAGCTTTGCTGCCTTCGGGCCTATAGGCTCTCCCAGCTTGTTTATGGGAACAGAAATAGGTTTATCATCACGTCGACTCCAGACAGAGAGGCACTTTGTCGGGCCACGAGTTCTCTTTTTCTTGCCAGAAAAGTCTGTTTAGGATTAACAATAAAAAGATAAAAGAAATGGTCACCATCAATTCAATATAAACAACTTTTCATTTCTATATGGAGCAACGAACACCTGAAAAACCTGCATCCCCATCAGATGGTAACAGATATGGCTGCGGTGTATCATAGCAAGGTTGCAACTCATCATTCTGACTATAGTTTGGTGAAGAGTTTCTTAGTATTGGGTTAACAATCATAGCTCCACCTTCCATTGGGTTATCAAGGCTCTCAATAGTGGGGTCTATGCAGATAAAACAAATGATACATGATATATTCAGTAAGAAAAGAAAAACAAGGAAGCTTGTATATGGGTACATGACAGTCTGTTTAGGACTGACAGAGCAGTGTAAGAAAATTAACAAGTGCATCACTTTTTTCGTCCATCAATCGCACAAAGACCAACAAGTATGCATATCATGTAGTACTGCAAGTAATAGCTTTACCCAGATACAGAACGACTGATTTTAGTAAGGTTTTACTGAATGTTTACGAACATTTGAATTAACAGCTTTACACAAATTTTAGGACAAATGTCTGGTTCTCTACTTCAACTTTTTATTTTATTCTGTTTCAAATATCACGTCACACATTAAAACGGGAACATAGAGGTCTGCTTAACAAAGACTAAACCTACAGTTGTAAAAAAATGAACAGAAAGTAGAACCTCCGAAATTACCAGGACAAGACATCCCATTATTAGCCAAATGATGGGCAGAGGAACCCTCTTCACTGATAGAGCAGGGATAGAATGTATGGTTGTAGTTCTCGGTTCCCTGATGAGGCTCGTCTATGCTTTGATCATGTGAATTATCACTAAGCCCACAAGCTTCATGGCCACTGTGGTTCTGATCTTCATGCAACTGCCTCACAACAGAATCTAGAAAAGGAATGGGTAAGCTTTTAATAAAAGCAAGGAACATAGAAGCACTCTTTGATCAATGCAGAGAAACATGCTACAAAGGGATATTCATTCACAGAAATCCCCAATTCCCACAAACCAAACCATGTCACATGTAGCTGTGGCCAGCTCGTTAAGATTTTAACAATGAGGCGTCATATCCATATTTTGTATGTCATACAAAAAAACAAGCACAATACAAATGAAGTAAGGACAGCATAGTTATACGTATGACCTCTATAGAAAAAACAATCTGACAAAATATTAACAGTAGCAATGCATGTATAAATATGAAAATAATGTTTTACAGTGAGTTAACGGGTGACTTGATCTTATATATACCTGTGCAATCAGTCTGCAGATTATCCTTATGTAGGCGAAGCTGAGGCTGGTGTGCTCCGTAATCAGGCTGGTCTGACTGCCTATACACCTGATGAGGTTGCAGAAGCTGCTGGTGATGAAATGCATCTTGTTGTACAAGCACAGTGTTGCTGACTGCAGCATGTGTTGGTGCTTCAGTAGCTACCACTCTATTGGCTGGTGAGGTCAAAGATGGCGCAGTCAAGCATCCTGCAAAGATGAAAATAGACGGCGGATTAAGGACAGATGCATTTTTTGACGCTGTATTCCCTTATCGGATGGATACAGATACACGCTTCCACTAACCTACACTTTACTGACAGACATGTATTAGCACAAACTGCGCATGCGCACAGTAGCACATTAGCGGAGACTTTCATGAAAGGAAAGTGTATCTTATTAAACACTTACCCCCTGGTCTCTCGATTTTTGTGGGCAACCCAGCTGATGTCCAATATTTAATGAAGTTCTTCTTTACAAGCTCCATGAGGTCCATAATGTGATCACCTTTGCTATAATACTGCCTACAGCTTTTCCAGATGCGTTCAACATCCTTCAGTACATATTCTGAATTCTTATACTTCAATCCTTTCTCAATGTTGTAGTAGATTGTACTAAAGTCCATCGGCGTATCTACAATGTCAAAATAATCCTGTATACATTCCAGTCAATTAGGTTGCCAAAATGGGATAAGATACTGCCAATCATAAAAGACATCATCCATTGAAATTAAGGACATGATCTACAACAAAAGCATACAGCAAAAAGAAATTATCAAGACAAATGATCTTTCATAAGTATAAAAGATATCTTTCTCTTAACATTAGTAAAATCAAGAGGGAAATAAACAAAAACTACTGAAGTGTAAGTATTCGTAGTGCGGTGTGGGAGACAATTACACCAAGACACTAGAAAATAAAGAAAGAAGTTAAATATTGTCTTATAGTTCATGACCAAATGAAAAGAGAAAAAAACATGATCCATAATCATGTAAAGGCGAAAAATGTCATTGATATGCATTGTAAAGGGCTGGACTTAGTCTGTATCGTTTCATATGAAAGAAACACATCAAGCTGCTGGCGCATTAAATCCAGGCCATAACGGGTTACACCTCAAATCTTGTGCTACGGCAAAAAGTGACTGACACCCAAAAAATGTTTTAAATAGCTGAAAAAAGCAATCTCATTGAGTCTTGAAAACACTGACAAATGACGATGTTCATATATGGACTTCATTTATTGGAGTTAAAGTTGATTTCACAAATAATAAGATGTATGTAACCCAATTACTTGATAAGACACATTTTTAAGATACAAAACTTACAGGAATTCCTAGAGCAATAGGATCAACTGGCGTATTAAATGGTACAGCAGCATGCAAGCCCATAACCTCAGCGATTACCTAGCAAGGAAAATAATACTATTTAGAACTAGTGAAAGTTAAAGAAACACAATTCAGATCATTAGTCACCAATTAATGTTTCTTATCAGTGCACTTCTCTTATCTCACCGCTTTCGCACGGCTTAACTCCAGTTCATTGTATTCCAAATCTTGAGGATACTTATGTTCTGTTTGCAGCGGTCTATCTTGCTGTCTGATCACAGATATCGCCCTATGATGCAGTGCACTTGAAGAAGCTTGTTCTTTCCTCAAAATAGAATGTTTCTTTTCAGGTAATAGCCTGTCGCCAGCATCCACTGCCGTATCTACAGCTGGCCGTTTGGCAATAGAATTGTCCCTCTCAGCCAGTCTCTTATTATCAGTATCGACTAGAGTATCTATAACTGTTTCAGAAAGCAATGCTTGCTGATTACCAACCGATGATGGTGCCATCGGAGAAAGTCTGGTCACAGGAAGCTCATCAAATTCAGAAACATACTTGTCACTCGAATTCTGAACCTGCATATCCACATCATCAACAATTGTGTCAACTAAAGATCCAAGGACTGCATCCCCAAACACATCCTGATGATTAACTGCATCCGAGGCAGCATTATCATAATCATCAAACACTGAATTAGCACTACTAACTAAATTCACATTCACCACATCCTCTCCACGGATTGGATCAAGCTTCTTCGGTCTTCCACGCCTGCGTTTGATCATCTGATGGCACACCAAAACACCCACAACAGCAATTTCAGTCCACCAGCACACACCAAATCTGACTATCTCTACATACCCAATTCGACTCCAATTCATTTAACAGCCAAGTTTAAACATTTACTCACCTAACTCGAACAAAATCAAGACTGTAGCTTTCAACTTCAAATCTCATCTCAACTATCTCCATTACTATAAATAAGCCCTAACCAAACTCAGGAATTAGGTTCACAAAATGAGACTCTAATCTATCAAATCGAAAGCTGAATTTTCGAAAAAGGTCATATAGGTTTTGGGAGTGGGGATTCAATTCTAACAGAATCGGATAAAACCCTAGAAACCTAAAAGTGACAACTGGGAGTGCGAATTTAAGAAACGGTATATAGTACCTGCGCAACACAAAGAGGCGAGAGCCGCCAAAGGAAGAGTTGCGATTGAAATTGAGGGGCGACGACGATTTTACGTACGAGATTTTCAGTCGGTAATGAACGATACAGCTTCGACGCATCTTACGAAACTACAAACCAAAAGACTAAACTAAATTATTCAAATATTTTTTTTTTTGGGCCCAAAACCAACCTGACCTTTTTATGAAAATTAAAAGAAACAAAAAATGATATGGAAAATATAAAAGATAATAAACTTTTCCATGGTAAATTAAAGAAAAAAATTTTACCTTTTTTTTTATTACAAAAAAAAAATGTTTCCTGAACAACCACCATTTTCCAATACACGGTCGATAATATCAAAGTTCTCAAAATAGGTGCAAAACTCAATTGGAACTTTATAATTTTATTCTTATTTCTATGTAAACTATTCTCACATCCAAAAAACTTTTATTTCAACTCAAAACCTAGTTTAACATCAATTAATTTTAAGTTTTTTAATAATACAAAGTTTTTAAAGTTTTATAATTTATTTATTTTTTCTAATTTTTCTAATTTTGTAAAAACATTTTAATTCATTTTTAAACATTTATATGTTTATAATTTTCTAATTCACTGTATTTAGTTATTCCTCTATTTAAATTAAAGTTGGAAAATACTTAACTTAAGATTACGGAATAAGTAAGTTAATTAAATCTCAATTAAATAAGTTAGATAAATTAAATTTATATACTTAAATTGAATTCAAGGAATTAAATTTAATATGCTTGAATTGAATTCAAGGAATAAATTTTAAAAAAAGGAATTTCGCCCCCTGTATTAAAAACTTTGATAGTACAAATTGCGAACTCGAAAAGAGTGGTAGTTCGGGTACCCATTTTGTCATTTTCGTTATATTTAAAAATAATATTTTAAAAATCATTTAAAATTTCAAAACAAGTGTTTGAAATATGTTATTTAACTTGAAACAAATAATTCAGTTTTTGTTTATATTATTAAAAACATTAAAATTAATTGATGTTTAACTATGTTTTGGTTGAAATAGAAGTTTGTTTGGATGTGAGATTGGTTTATTTAGAAATGAGAATAAATATTGTTTGGACAAATATCAAACTCCTACACAAAAGTGAGGAGAATATGCTACTTTGAGCCATACCTTCAAGTCAAGACTCTAACCAACTCATCCAACCCCATTTCGCAATCATGTTTTGTTTTATAAATAAGGAAATGCAAGTTTCGAATAAGAGTAAATTAGACTTAAATACCCGATATTCACAAAATTTGGACTTAAACACCTCTTGTACAAACATTTGATTTTAAACACCCCAAACTCGTCATATTTTTTGATATCGAGACCTATCAACTTT
>JAWWMW010091448.1:0-11732 GCA_035048345.1 Echeveria elegans
GTATAAACTGTGAACAGCAAAACAAATCAAAAAGAATTAAAAAAAAGGAAGAAAATTCTCAAAAAAAATGTGAACGGCAATACAAGTCAGCACTACGTGACAACAACAAAAAATATCATGCAAAAAGATATAATTAAAAAAGACGAGCAGCCTATGCACACTCAGTCGACATGAGGATGTCAGCCATAAAGAACACAAAACTCATGTTCTAATAAAAAAAAACTGGACAGCTTGACCCAGTTGCATTAAAAAGCGCGCCGAGTACACATCGGATGCCCAATTGAGATGAAAGATAGCTTGTTAAAAGAGAGGACTCGAAGATCTACAACTTCTCTTTTACATGAAATCCAAATTCAAAGGTTAAGGGTAACAAAAGAGCAGATGAAGACAAAAACAGCAAACAACGCGACAATCAGCGGGCGTGACGGCGGATGGGAGCAGTTTCGATTTTGTGGACCTTTCAAACTTTGCGAGTCTCTAGAGAAAGCATTAATAGTCCGATTGAAACGAAATAAAGTGCATTCAAACGCTGATTCAAAATCCTACAACTTTTATGTCGGCCATTATCAACGAAGGCCGAAAACAGCAAAAAGTGCGACAATCAGCGTGCGCGACGGCAGGTGAGCACGTCAAGCAAGGCCGAGCAAGCACGTCAAAATCTCGTGTTACTCCACCAAGCTACCACGTGACAAATTAGAATAAGGAGGTCGTCGCAGGCTATTTATATTGCTAGGTCGAGCCAGTTGATGATTATCAACGAAGGAAAATCTAAACCAACTAGGATTTGGAAGATTATCAAGAAAAGAAGATAAAGATACAGCGGGATTGTTATCTAAATTTCCTAAGTCATATTTAGATAATTCTCCCTAAAAAATTAAAAAAATATCAGATGGGACTAATTTAGAATCGATTCTCAAAAAAAAATCAAATAAGGAGATAACGCAAAAATCTGGACAGCTTGACCTATTTGCCTAAGAAAGCTCGCCAAATGATCATCAAGTGTCCGATTGGGATGAATGATAGCTTTTAGAAAGAGCATCCAAAGATATACAACTTATCTCTATGAAATCCAAATTCGAAAGTTAAACGGATCGAAACATCAAGCGAAGATTGTTGTGCACTGCAATTAGGGAATGATGGTCCAGATGGTTCTGGACCTTTGCAACTTCAAAAGCTTCTAGAAGATGCATCTTTTATTCGATTGAGATGAAACAAACTGCATTGGAAAGATGTCTCAAAATCCTACAAATTTTGTGTTTACACCAAACAATTATTCAGACGCTAAGAAGACCAAAAGAAGCAAACAGTGCAACCTCAGCGGCATATTTCCTGCTCTGGGCCGAATTTGAATTGATCTCCTAATTTTTGAGAATGGTATAAACACAAATAGAGAAGCCCTAAAGAAAAGGGGATGATGCAGAATTGAGAGTGTACGGCACGAAAATTCAGAGGACAACAGCATGACATGCAAATTATATTCATGTGAAGTTCTGACAACAAGCTTCATACTCACAAAAACACGAGTCAAACGCCAAGTCGGATAATGACAGGATGATTCGGCAAACAAATGATGTTGGTCGTTTCACGAAAAATTGGGCGTCCACACGACTCTCAAGTCAAGTGCTCATGACCTTGTCGCACTAAAAAACTAAAAAAAGTGTCGTACAACGCGGTCATGAGGGGGCAATTTGTAGGCATTAAAATTTCAATTTTATGCCGAAAAATGAGTTTAAGTTAAATATTTTGAATTAATACAAAATTTTGAATCAATTTAATTAATTTTATGCTAGCTAGCTCATGCCCAGAAAGAAGCCCAGTACCAAGCCCGCTAGGTTCTCTATAAATAGAGAGCTCCAGCCTCATTTTCAAGAATTCACAAACTGTTGCACATTCAGAATTCGGAGAGTCAGAGCATTTTGCAATCATAAAGAAATTCCCAATAATACAGGGGTGAAGAAAGCCCGAGCCGGATCTTCCCCCACCTAGCAGTCAAAAAGTGCCCAAATCCAGCACCGCCTGCCAGTAAAGAAGTATCAGCTCTCGCCACTCAAGTTCTTCAGCGTCCAGGTGAAATCAAGTCATCAAGACCTTCGCCGCAGCCAAACACAAGAATCAAACCTTCAACATTCCAGCGAGATAAAGTCATCGTGACCCTCACCGGAGAAAAGAAACTTCAAACGCCCAAGTGAGATCAAGTCATCAAGACTTCGCCGACGTCAAAGACAAAACAAAAAATAGCTTTCTGACTCTTGGGGGATCAAGTCATCGCGACCCTCACCGGAGAAAAGAAGCCATCAAACGTGCCATTGAGATCAAGTCAACAAGACTCTCGCTAACGTCAACTCAAATTCAACAAAGAACAACAAACCGTAAAATCAGAGGACGAATAGAGATTGTATACGCAACTTGCAAAAGGAACAAAATACAAGAAATATTTGTCTCCTCTATTTTATATTCATTTATAAAATTTTGGACGTTACAGCATGAAAACTTGAACTGAAGCTACGCACGCAAGAAAAATATTTTAAGCTGGAAGTCTGTAAAACTTTGCTCAATTACTCTTATGTGACTTTAGCTGAACTATCATGTCTACGAGAATAACTCATTCACATACTTTGTTTTTAACGCAACTAGGCACAGTACGATAGTCATGGTTTAATTGTGGAGTCACCACCCTCGAAAAAAAATATAACTTGAAAAAAAGAAAAAAATGCAAATAATGTTGTTCCATTCAAATACCGCGGATTAGGAAGGAAAATCTTGTTTTATATATTTACAACTTCCGCCTCGAAAGTATTTGAATAGGCCACAAATGAAAATAAAATAAGAAGGTATTAAAAGTATGTTCTACTTAAAACCTGATCGTATGCCTAGTTTTCACAATTCTTAAGCATGCTTGTGGATGTTCTATTTTGAATTGACTGATAGTGAATGGCTAAGGGACGACCTTTGTATGCATATACGTGAGAATTTGAGTGAATTGCAAGATGACCAATGATATTATGAACGAAGACTCCTCTTCTCTTACGTGCTACGGACCGTTGCCTAGTGCACGGTTATGAGTCTAATGTTCTAAGCATGTGGACTAGCGTTAGCTAGCATAAGCAAAGAGCTTGTTAACTTTCTTGCGTGTAGCTAGCCTGTGTTGTTAAAGTCATGGTTGAGCAACTGCTAGTTTTTGGATATCTTATGCATGACTGCATGCCTATAGTTCGGAAGTGAAATGATATGAATGTTTGTGTGAAATGATTGATGAGCACAAGTTGAATTTTGAGAACTATGAAAATAACATGCGTAGTGAACGTACATTGATGTTAAACGCATATGGATGATTGCTAGAAGGATTTGTGAGAATTCCATTTTCTAAAAACTCTCATGGGACTATAACTCGTCCACTAGGATAACCTAGGGGTTTAAAGGCTTAATGCATACGCTAAATGCATTCGTGTCATCTACAACAGTGATATAGGATAGTTTAGTTTTTCTAAATCAGAGAACTAAGTTTTGTTCTTGTTCGGACGAACAAGGTTTAAGTGTGGAGTGTTTTGATAAGTGAAAAACATGTCTATTGTTTCCATACTTTTTCACTCATATTTTCTCTGATTTAATAGTAAAATATATCATTTGTGATACTCTATGATGTTTTAGGTCTAAAATACAATTATCGTCACTTGGAGGAGTATGTAATGAAATATGGCGAGAATAGAGCCGAAATTGGACAAAAGCAGTAGTTTTTGGACAGTCTGGACCTTTAGAGCTTTAGAAGCCTCCACAGGACTCATTTGTTATCTGATTGAAGTGAAACAAGATGAACTGGACAGCTAACTTAGAGACCTACAACTTTCATGTTTGCATCAAAGACTGATTCAGAGGCTACAAAGGTCAAAATCATCATCTAGTGCCGTGAAGAAAAGCATACAAATCTGGCCAAGTAAAGTCACTCGATCGAGTAGAGGAGCTACTCGACCGATAAGACCCTCTCTGGTTCAGCCATTTCAAAAGCCAACAGTCCACTCGACCGAGTATAGACACTCCACTCGACCGAGTAAAGCCGAGGCATGTCACTCGATCGAGTGACCATGTTACTCCACCGATTGACCCAGAAGACACAGACTTTCTGACTTATTTTTGAAACCTTTGGCTTGCCATTCCTCCTCCTCTATAAATAGAACGTGTTCTCTAGGGTTTGAAGCATGAAAACAGCAGCTCTTTATCCACCAAAAACCCTAGCCACCACCAAATTTCCGCCGCCAAAGGAAGAGCTTTTGGACGGAACTTCGAAGGAGATTTGTGTTCATCATCATCAACACATCAAATTGAGTTTGTTCTACTCTTTTCATTCCTTGTAATTTTTACTTTAGAATGATGTTTATCTTCTCACTCGAAATGAGTGAGTAGTGTGTGAATGATGGGAATTTGATGAATCCGTAACAATTGTAGATGTTTGAACATGTCAAATTTGTATTTTTATGAGTAAAAGCAGATTGATATATGTGTTTGAGTCCATGGGAATCTGATGCGTATTAGGTGTTTGATAAATCGCTTGATAGAAATTTCATGCGTAGTGTTACCTAGGAAAGTATCGAGAGATGAACCTAGACTAATTTAGAGATTAAAACAACTATAAAATCGAGTATATTAGCAAGGCGAGAACATCGAGGATACTCGAGTGAAAACCAGTAATTTAGCATAAAGCGTTTAAAACAAACATTAGTGTAAGCACCGAGAGGATTGAAGCTAATGTTAGTTGAATTCTACGATAGTATTCGATATACTGAGAGGTTGAGATAGTATCGTCACATGAGTTTTAACATAATAGTTCAACAGTCGAGAGTGAGAGCTAAAGTGTTATTACTTCAATATGTTTTACAATTACATCGATTTGAACAAAACTCTGCATAAATTTTATGACATGTTTGAACACTTCAGCACTAACTCTACACAAGTTTTAGCGGTGAATTCTAATTCCTGTCATTGCTTTTAAATTGATAATCATAACAACACTTTCCGTAACTCAACATTACTCAAAAAGACTTAAAAACTTTAGAACTTATTTCCGTAAACTAATAACAAACTGCACAACTAAATTTCACTGTTCCCTTGGGTTCGACACCAGGTCGCCCCGGTTCTATAAATTCTTTTGACACGTGACAGAATACACCGCGCATACCGCACGCATCATTTTCATTTTCACTAACGAGAGTAAAATGACTGCGTCTAGTCTGTGCAAAGCACGTGGAGTCTAAGCCAATTAATGGACGCGGAGTCGGAAGAATATCCCAAAAATTTAGAGGACTCCGCGTATGGAAAATCTAATGCCTCTTCATGATCATCTGATGTCATGGTCTTCCGTCACCTGAGAATTCACTCGAAATAGCACTAGAAAATGCATGAGTCATTGCATCACACTAACGTGACTCAAAATTGACAAAATAAAATAAAAATAAAACTAAACTAAAACTAAAAGTTAATTTTACTAACTCGGGCTGCCTCCCGAGGAGCGCGCTTATTTAACATCGTTGAGTCGACGGTTTCTTAACTCAATCCACAATTGTTGGCGCTACCAACGCAAATTCCTCATATGAGGGAACCCGCTTCTCCATGATAATGTTTGACTCGCTGGCCATTTACTACAAATTTGTACCCCGTCTGTTGTTTCTCAATTTCCAAGGCTCTGTTGTTGAAAACATATGTGATCGTATATGGACTTGTCTAATGGGAACGAAGCTTGTCAGGCATCAGTTTTAATTGCGATGAAAATAAAAGTACCTGCTGCCTGATTTTGAATGAACGCCGAAGAATATATTTGTCATGAATCACCTTACAGTCTGACCGACTATCGTAAGCCTTTAAACGGAGCTCTTCTAGTTCATTCAATTGCAACTGTCTCTCTGCACTTGCACTCACCAAATCAAAGTTACAAGATTTAATTGTCCAATAAGCTTTATGTTCTACTTCAATTGGTAAGTGACAAGCCTTTCCGTAGACAAGGCGTAATGATGTGGTCCCAAATAGATATTTTGTAGGCCCTTTTGTACGCTCACAAAGCTAATTCGTCCAATTTAGGGGACCAATCTCTCCTCAAAGGTTTCACCATTTTCTCCAATATCAACTTGATTTCTCTATTGGAGATTTCTGATTGCCCATTTGTCTGCGGGTGGTATGCAGTATAATTCGGTGATAAACTCCATAACACTTGAATATCGCTGCAACAAAACGATTGTAGAAATGTGATCCTTGATCACTTATCACCGCTTTCGACACTTCATACCTGCAAAATATGTTAGTACACAGAAAATCTACAACACTTTTACCATCATCATTCCTAACAACTTTGGCTTTGATCCATTTTTATACATAACCCACAGCAACCAAGATATATTAAAAATCAAAAGAAGCAAGAAATGGTCTCATAAAAACAATACCCCAAATGTCAAACACTTCATCAACAATAATCGCGTTTTGAGACATCTCATTCTTTGCTAAAATATTTCCTACCCTCTGGCATCTATCACAATTCTTACAGTGGGTATGTGCATCACCAAACACACAGGGCCAAAAGAATCCACTTCTTATAATTTTACGTGCAGTTCTACTAGAGCTTAAGTGTCTGCCACAAGAATCTCATAACAAAAAGAAAGAACAGATGAAATTTAATGATCAGACACACATCGTCTAACTATCCTATATGCATCTACTTTCCATAGATAAGGATCATCCTCCATATGTAATATTGAGATTCATACTATAGTTTCGACTTTTTTATCTTTGGTGAATGAAGATGGACTTTTGAGCTATTAAGAGTAAATTTTCTGATAAATGGAAATTTGTCATGGATGAGGAAATTCAGCCCATGACTGAAAATAGTACCCGAAAACGGGTACCCTTGCCTCAAGGGCCAAAAGCAATTTACTGTAAATGGGTTTTTAAACTTAAAGAGCCTAGTAACCCTAAGGATGAACCCAGATTTAAAGCTAGGCTTGTAACAAAAGAATTTTCTTAAAGGGAAGGCATTGATTATTCTGAAATTTGTGCTTCAGTAGTTAAGTACAAAACCATGAGGCTTTTGCTTGCTTTGACTGCATTTTATAATTTAGAATTAGAACAAATGGATGTTAAAACTGTCTTTTTACATAATGATTTAATATAGAAAATTTACATGAAGCAGTCTAAAGGTTTTGTTAGTAAATCTAAGCCTGAACATGTTTGCTTTCTGGAAAAAAATCAATTTATGGTCTTAGAGAGACACTAAGGCAGTGGAACAAAAAGTTTAATTTTGTTGTTGTCTCTCTTGGTTTTACTAGAAACAAATATGATACATGTCTTTATCTGAAGTTTCATAAGTCCAAATCTCCCTTTTATGTATTATTATACGTGGATGATATTTTTCCTGTTTATAATTCTAAGTCTTTAATTATTGGTTTAAAACTTAAGTTACAACAACACATTTTGACATGAAACACCTTAGTGAAGCACATAAAATACTTCGTGTTAAAATAACCAGGTCAAGGGAGAAGAATTAAATTTTATTGTCACAAACTGACTATTTTGATAAAGTGTTAGATATGTTCTCCATGAAAGAGGTCAAGTCAACTATTATACCTCTTTATGGCCATCTGCAACTTACCAAGGATGATTGTTTAACTACTGATCAAGAGAAAAAGGAAATGGGTAAAGTACTTTATGATGTTGCAGTAGGTTCAGTTATGTATTTAATGTTTTGCAGTAGATCTGACTTGGCATTCTCTATTAATGGCTTAAGTAGGTATATGTCTAACCTTGGTATGAATCATTGGTTAGATATGAAATACTTTCTTGGATATATTTTCGAGACTAAAAATTTATGTTTAGTTTATGGTAGGTGATAGAGCGTATTTTGATGCTTATTTAGGTCCTTAACACTAATCGTGTTTGTATATTATATAATATATAAGATTACACTTTTGGTGTGGTTGTATTTTAGGGCATAAACTGAAGAAAGGATATATACGAGCAAAAAAGACGGATTTAAAGGCATTTTCCCTCAGAGGAAAGTTCTGTGGAATCGGAATAGCAAACGCAAGAGATGGACATGCGCGAGCACTTTGGTCGCGCACGGCACTGTCCTAATGCTAGTAGGATTTGAAATTCTCTATAAATTCGACCCGAAGTTCGATTGGAACGACCAATAGCTCGTTGGAAAGATAAAAAGAATATATACTACTTTCATGAAGACCTCAGAGTGAAGATCGGATGTTAAGGTGGATCAAAGTTTAGATCAATATGAAGGAGATATTATTTCTAAATCCGATTAAGTATTCGAATTGTGGATGACTTTTAGGGAAAGCAACAGTATGGAAACCTGATCAGCACAAAGGGATGAATAAGTCAATGTTTATCAAGAGGAGGAATTCGAATTTAGGAATTATCAAGTCATACTCTTATGATGATTTGTATCCCCTCAAGGTTATCAAGAAAGCTGATCTAGCACTATAAATAGAAGTGCTAGGCCGGCCTAAAGAAAAAAACACACACACATCCATCATTCAGCAACCTTCACTCCATTACACGCCCCTCCCATTCAAAACCCTAGCCGCCGCCGACGAGAAAGCTTCAAGCCGAGCAAGATTCCGACGAGATGAACGGCCAGCCTTCTTTTCTCTTTCAGTTTAGTTTTCTATTATTTATGATGTTGTCTTTAGTCATGACAAGCTAAACACTTTGTATCGGTTAGAGCATGAACTTGTGTTAGTTTATTTTGAGGCTTGTGCACGAACACTACAATCGTTTTATTATTAATTCCTTGTCAACGTAATTGCATGAATTCGAAGTTGTTTATTTAAGGGAGGCTTTGACGGGCAAACTTACTTAGATAATTAGTTTTCGATAGTCTCACTAACTAGAGATTCCGGAAGGTGATAGTTAGAGGAGACCCTTGGGTAATTGCATGTTAGCACGTGTGTTAGTCAAGAGAGGTATTAATAAAATAGGAGTTGCGCTGACTATGAGTATGTTTGATTAGGTACCTTGACGAGGAGTAGTTGGGTGAAACGTAGTGTTAAACTTAATAGTGTCGAGGATAAATAAACTAGTACAAGGGATAGCTCGATGCCGATATACTTCATCATAATTAAACACGTAGTGTATCTGCATGTATTCCTCTCTTATATCATTTAAATGCAGTCATATTCGATGCTTATATTGCTGTTTCAGGACTAAAACACACTTCCCGTCAATTATGGAAGCTCGAAACAAAGCAGAGCAGAAACGAAGAATATTCAGCCGAAAAGGAGTAATTTTGGCCGAGAGCCATAAAATCATAAAGAAGTCTCTACCGAGATTATCCCGCATTCTCGGCCGAAACAAAGAATCTCGACCGAGAAAGCCTCAAACCGGGACCGACAACTTTGACCTTCCCAGCTTCGGAAATTTCCACAGAATTTATCCGATGTCCGATCAAGACGAAATAAAATGCATTAGAAAGAAGACTCAAAATCCTACAATTTCATGTTTACACCAAAGGCTGAATCAGACATCAAAGGGATCAACCGATTGAACAAATTTAACCCATCTACATTGAACCGAAGACCATTGAATTAGACCAAGATGACGTGGCAAAGTCGGTTTTCACAGCAAAATATCTTATGGAATATTCTAATTTCGAAATATGAAGAGGAAAATCAAAGAATCAATTAAGTGATATTCCAGTGGAGCTCAAAATGGAAAGAAAATAAGGAGAAGATTGAAGATTGATTCCATCAATCCCTTAATTTCGGAAATCATTATTCAAAAGAGAGTGACAGCCGGCCATCACTCTAAATATCCTCCAAAAAAAGTCAAAAGAAAGAAAAGAATGAACAAGAAAGGAAAGAGAGGAAATACACTTACCAAGTTGAGCATTTCCTTTGGAGCACTATAAATAGAGAAGCTCCACACATTCAAAGGGGTTCGAACTTCCTTTCATTTTCCACATTTTGCTCTCCAAAAATCAGCCACACTCCGGCCAGATTCCGGCGGCCAAATTGGGTAGCTTTTCCGCAACACTTCGAAGACCAAACTGAGCAATTCTAAACTCTACTTTTATTTTATGTATTTTATTTCAACCATGTCTTGTTATTCATTCAACATGAGTGAGTAGTCACTTTTGATGACAAGGGTCTAGTGGATCCTTGAATACTTGTGGATGGTTGAATGATTTTCATATACACTTTATGAACAAAACTAGGATCAGTTTAGAGTATTTGACTTACGCTTGTATGATGCATGCTAGATGTTTTGTTTGATGTTAACAAAATGTTTAATACAAATTCATATAAGTAATTTAATCTTATGACCAACCAGGGTAAGACTAACAAGTATAGTGACCAATCAGGACAATATTAGTATTTTTTGAAGTCAAATAGTTATTTAAAACGTGAGTGTAGTAAGGATTATGACTAACCAGGGCGATCCTTGTTGCATGAATTATAAGAGTCTAGCTTAAAACGTTTTCAATGGAATTAGCGATTGTGACCAACTAGGGCGATTCTAAGGAAATTGATTTCTACGATTAATAATTCAATAGTCACACAAGTGAGAATTGTTATCGTCTTATAATTTGTATTTATTTACGTAATTCAACAGTCACACCAGTGAGAGTCGCATAATATTTACATTGCTAGACTTGTTTGAATCAAACGTTTTCAAAGAATAATGTTCTACTTTAATTTCAGAAATCATTCAACGTACTCCACGAGTATTTTGGGTGAAACTTTTCCCCAGTCATCTGCTTTTAATTATTATTTTACAGTAACATTTGGTACCAAACCTTTTATAAAACCCCCTTTAATCACCAAAACTGATTCGTGCCTACTTAGTTTGATTGACAGAAATCTAACCGCTCCCTTGGGTTTGACACCAGGTCACCCCTGGTGCTGATAAATTCTTTGACTTGCGATACAGAAATACTGCCGCTACTTACAGCACGTCAAATGGCGTCGTTGACGGGGAGTGGCTTTCAAGGTTAGTTTGTTAACTGCTTAGCTATTTACTAAGTTTTTATTTATAAAAGTAAAAATTAAAAAAAAAATCGAACCGCACGACGCCCACACGATACGTTACCCCCGACTACTTGTTTCGATCATTAATATTAAATTCTACTACTTAGTAGTAGACGTTTGATGAACACGAGGCCGAAAAACAAAAACAAGGCAAATCTAAACGCGAATCTTACGCAAGCTCCCTCTAGCTCGTACTCTATATTAACGCGGAGGCAAACGCGCATCCTAGTGGACGTTCCCATCAGAGACAACATGGACAATCATCCTGAACGTGATCCTGACATCATCGACGAGCATCAAAATGAACTTCAAGACAACACGGGAATAGACGCTGCCCCAAGGCAAGAAAGACCCCCTCGCAGAAGATCCAATGCAGAAAGACCTGTTGGAGATTATATAACCCCTACCATAGGGAACTATGATTCACCCATCTATATTTCTGAAGGAGAAGGTTACGTTTTAGACATCAAGGGTGGACTCATACACATGGTCAAGAGTGACCAATTTTACAGAGATGGAAACCCTCACGCTCAAGAGTGACCAATTTCTACGTCCCAGTGGATTTTTATGTGTTAGAAATGGATAATAATCCACATGCTGAAATTCCTGTTATTTTGGGGAGACCATTGTTAAACATTGTTAAAGCTTTAATTAATTGTGGTGATGGAACAATAGAATTGAATGTAGGACAAGAGAAGGTAAAATTTCAATTAT
>JAWWMW010091479.1:0-11730 GCA_035048345.1 Echeveria elegans
ACTCTGATTTGATGTGAAGTAGCCAGCAGAAGCAGGTACGTTGGTGTGAGCGAGTGTGAAGTGAACTGATTACTCGAGTCGTAACTCGATTAGTCTGATTTGATGAAGTGATGAAGTGAATCTGTGAAAGGGTGGGCATAGGGCGGGTGGAGGGCGTCCTAGGGTATTAGAGGGTATGGGCTTTGACTGCCCATTATCCTAAAGGGCAGATATGGGCGGGTTTATTTAGGGCGGGTAGAGGGCGGGTATAGGGTAGAGGGTCTTTTTGACACGTTTAAAATAATGTATTAAACAAGGGTAAAAAAGTAAATCAATAAAATTTCTTAATATACGATAAAATTTGCATGTGAATCGACAAAAAATCCTACTTTACCCTTGAAGGCAAAGTCCCAAACCGTATGAACAACGAGCACAAATTTAGATTCATTAATTTTGAGAACATCTTAATTAATAGTCTTTTTTTTACTAATGCATTTTCGGTGCACATGGTCGGTGCACATGGAGGTTTAGGTTAGAACTTGAAATTGGAACAATCGAACACAAAAATATCTGACAGGATTAGGTTACATTAGTTCTCCATAAAGATCAGGTTTTGTATTTGACTTGACTACAAGGAGCAGTATATATATCTCGCAATAGAATGTATTTTGACCTGTAAACTCATTCTAGGTACTAAATTTGCCCTCCAATGTCTTAAGCTTCTTCAAGTCGTACTAAACATGCCATGTAGATGTGTCGTATCGCATACATGCGTGTGATTTGTCAAAATTATTACTTCCAAACTTGATCGTAAAGATCTTAGTCATACCTAATGAGTAATTAACAAATAGTATTGACTTTCGTTCGTTTATGACAATAATAATTAATGGCTCTATTAAAACATATCATGTTATACACTTTTCGGAGAATTTATTATTGATGGGTATTTTGACAATGTTAATCATTAGCACTCTATGTTTTCAATGACCCTGCGTGTGCATAAGGTACCAACCCAATTAGGCACAGCTGCAAACGGTTAATTTGTCACCTTCTTAAAGTAGAGATTAAGTTTAGTGAATGTAGCTATCAACATGGTGTTTATGTAGTAGTGCACAGCCACACGATTAAAGTTAAGTTCTAGAACACAAGAAACATACACCTTGAAGTAATAATTCAGGTTCTTATTGCATGTTTATAACATTTCGCTTTGGTTTCAGCAGAGATTTATGATTTATGAATCAAGGTATGGACTGATTATGTGTTAGAACGATCGGGTGATCTAATATATAGGTAAAGAGTGACGCCATGAATGATGTCTTTTGAAAGTCAGAGCAGAGAAGCTTTGAGAAAGGGATTACTTACTCTATTTTATCCATCAAGAACACCACATCACACAAGCTAGCATGATACATGGAACGTAAATGTAAACCGTACTGATGGAGTCGTAAACATTGCTATCGATATGGAGTATGATACATGTAAACACTAACGTTCGCTATTTATGTGCATCGAAAACACGCATATACCAAGAGTGCTGGTATACGCCCATCAAAAAACTGATAACAAATGTTGTGCAAGTATTAACATACAGATATAGGCATGCCTCCCTTGATCTGGACCACAATATCCCCAGGTATATGATGGAGATTCTACAATCTAATAGGCCACGCTGATGAAGATGCCTGGCTGCAATCCAAAAACAAAAAGGTTAAGTAACACATATAGAAGGCTAGTATATGATACCCTTGAATTGAAGCTGAATATTTGTGCTGGAGTTACTTGATTATATCCTTCCAGTAAGACTCACTGGCCTCGTCGTCCACCATCTGATGGTCACCCCATGTTTCAAAAGTAGTTGAAGTTGTAGATGAAGGATCTGATAAATTATTATTGCTCATCTTACACTGATTATCCAATCCAAAACCAGGAGTCCCGGTGATCGAATTGATACCACATTCAGGAGATCCAGCTGAGACCAATGCTGGAATTTTGTTGCCTTGATCACCAAATGGCATGCAATAGGAGTCAATAAAATGGTTTGCATTTTGAGGTTTAGAAAAGGGTTCAGTCTCCAAGCGAGTGAAATCATCAAGCTGCATAGGGTTACTTGAACCAGCAGAAAAATGACCAATTTGCCCTCCATGACCAAACGCATTTGCTTCCATTTCATGCCCATTACCATTCATCCTGATCAAACTTTCAAGAGCTCTTTGATCCTGAAATGATCCCTGATTGATCCTGAACAAATTTGACATCATGGCGTCAACATTCAAAGGCGGGTTAGCAGCAGTGTTTAGGGCTTGTAAAAGGTTGTTCATCAGCTGGACTTTAGCTAGGTGCTGCTGATGATCAGATGTGAAATGTTGCTGGAGTTTCATGGTATTGTCCCATGGATTTGTAGTGTTGGTGATCAGATGTGTTAAGTTGGCTGCAGCCAGTAGCTGTGGAAGGTTGGCTAAGAGATTTAAATTATCGGTACGAGGTCTGTGAGTTATAGGGTCAATTCCCATTTGTAGTAGCTTTTTCTTCAAATGAGTATTCCAGAAGTTCTTGATTTCATTATCTGTTCTGCCAGGAAGATGAGTTGATATTGCTGACCACCTAACCAATGAGATTAAACAATAAGGTTAATAAAAGTTAAATTCTTAATATCAATGACAATTTCTAACTATGTGTAAATAACTTGTACATCCATTGACTTCTGAAAAGCAATGAGAACAAACTCAAGGGTGCGAGTTTCACACGTCGACTTACTATAATCATTGACATATTTGTATGCGTGCATTTGAAAATATGAGAGATCAGATTGCAAACTTCTGTAAGTGAAACCTTTTTCTATGAAATACATGTCTATTTTCCCTTTCTTATAATGACACCACCTTCATAACAACTACATAACAACTCCTACAGGAACAAGTTTAGGAATATATGTTGATTGTAATGAATAAGAATGAACAAATTAGCTAGGAAAATTTAAGATTATTTGTTTAGGTTTAATTATCAAAATTAAAATACTGACGATTTGTGACTTGTGAGCAAGTAGAGGAGATGATATAATGGGTCATCATAAGAAAAATAAAAATAATAAAGTAGACGAGCTTAACTTGTTTCCAAGTACGGAGTGAAGATTGATGATGGCTTGCTCCTCTTCTTCAGAGAACTTGCCTCTTTTAATATCAGGTCTTAAGTAATTAGTCCACCGTAGTCTGCAACTCTTGCCACACCTGTTTAATCCTGCAAGCTTTGGGAGTGCTCTCCAACTTCCATGCCCATTTTTCTCTATGTAATCTACAAGTTTCGTGTCTTCTTCTGGTGTCCATGGCCCTTTCTTCAACCCATTCTCTTCACTTCCTGCTGATCTCCCCATCATCTCTCTCCCTCTCTTAATTAGTGCTACAAAAGAAACCCGAATACTTTGTTAACCTTACATTGAAAAAATAAGATAAAACACCTATCCGATTTTACAATAGTTCCTACTTAGAGAGAGAGAGATCCGTGGATCGTGATGATCGGATAATAATGTGTGTTTGTGATTGCTACCTGTTTGTTGGAGTAACTGGGGGAAGACAAGAGAGAAGAGGTTTCTCCTGTGGGAAAAGTGATGAGAGAAGAGATGGTTTTATAGTGTGTTAATATGTGGAATGTGTTCACTAACAACTATACTTTCAGATGAAAGCTTTTAATACTTCTATTTTTAATTGCAACCTTACAAGAAGTAGTTTTACAGATATGAGGTGTCTTAGTTTGTAATTCTATATGATGTCATTTATAGGTATATGAAGCTTAATAATCACAAAATGAACCCACCATTTTGACATATATTTTTAGTAAATCTTACAAGTTACAAACATTGAATAACTCGTTGAAGACCTTTAGTATGAGTGTACCGGTCGATAAATGGAGTCAAAAGTCTTAACCTATGCTACATATTTTATCTAGAAGACAAAAGAAATCCCTTCTTCAAAGAGTAGAACATTAAATATCCACATTAAGATCAATTTTCATGATCAGATGACTATGTATTTCCAAAGCTCGAAAGAGATCACATCATATATATTACAGGTGACCTAATTTACATGCAATATATTAAGAGGATTTATGGTTTCGTTGGATAAATAGATTCATCTCTCAATGTATATATCTAGGTCATTCTATCGCGCATAATTCTGGTATACACATCTCACAAAAACAAAAATCTATATGTAAGAAAATAGCTACGCCACCAAGGCCCTAATATAATTAGACTAGCGTACCGCCCGTCGTCCCGACGGGGATGCGCCGTCCTGAATGTGTAATCGAACGGGTCAAATACGGGCGGGTCGATCGATCAATTTTTGGGCCCGTGTGGTCCGTGTAATTTAAAACTTTTAATTTTTAATTTTTTATGGGTCGGGCTGGGCCCTTGTGTTATGTGGAATTTTAAACGGGCCCGTGTGATCAGTGAAAATTTAAATTTTTAATGGGCTGGACTGGGCCCGTGTGTTTCTCTGAAAAATTAAAACGGACCCGTGTGGTCTGTGTAAATATAAAATTTAATTTTTAATGGACCGGGCTGGGCCCGTGTGGTTAAAATTTATAAGTGTTAATTTAACTATTAATTTTTAATGGTTTGGGCTAGACCCGTGTGATTTGTAATTAAAAAGAGAGGGAAGGGCATAATGGGACTTTCAAAAGTGTTGATGGTGGACATCTATTCTATTATATATATAGATGAAATTACACTACATATATAGATGGTTGTCTTTACCAGTAATATACAATTATACGTATAATAATGTCGGCAAATCAGTATAATGTGATATTTACCAGTAACACAAGAAACTATCTCAATCCTACTTTGACAGACATGTTTGTCAACAAGAGCAGGTCTCATCCCAATCTCATAATTTCCATGCGTCTTCTCTAATTTCAATCTATTAGTCATACCAATATAACAAATCCTTAAAATAAACCCTATAAATTGTCTTACCGAGGTCATTACCCTAACAGTGCACACTTTAGAATGCACTGTCTCATTTCAACTTAACCTTATTTGTTACACATTTTATTACCTAATTCTTCGATCTCTTGTCATACAAGATATGCCAAAGTTTTTGTCCGCACATTATCGAACAATTGCAAGCTATGCACCCTACAACCATTTTCATGATGTGTATCACTCGCGCTGGCAAAATCGACAAAGTTTTACTAATATTATTGTGATTAGGTTATACAAGTGTCACGATGAAAGGGTTATATGAACGCTATATTTTACACGAAACACTCTTGTTTAGGGGACAACCTAATGTTTTGTTTACGAGATCATCAGGGTTCTTGATTTGGTTGATGTTTGTTTATTGTATGTAGTGCCTTTTTAAGGGTTTTATAAACACGCCAAAGAATGACAGTCGGGGTGTGTTTGCCAAAGGGACCTTGTGAGCCCTAAACCACTTATAACGACTTAATTGGCTTTTAGGTTCTTTGTTTTTTTTGATTTTTTTTAATTAGTAAATATTGTAAGATACATATGGTATACATTGTCACCATGTTGAAAACATATAAAATCAAGATAGATCACATTTTTTTTTTTTTAACTCACTTTACTAGCTTCTTGTGAAATAGAGTTTCTAATAAAATGAAGATGCTAAAAGTCTATTTTTAAAAACCCTAAAATTAAAACCTTGAATGGCCTCGCGTATGGCCCGGAATCAGCAATGAAAGATAATTTAGCATTTGCCTTTGACTCCATAAAAGCAACCTAAGAATATCAACGGGATCACCCTAATTTGCATCACTTACTATAAAGCGACTGGATTTGCCTGACCTGAAGTCTTACTTTTCTCTGGTGCATCTCACTTAATGAATCTTTAGGCCTTGATGGCACATCCTTTGAGTTTGGGGATCCCTTTGTAACACAAGTTTTTCGGTTTATAAGGATTTCAACTGCTCTTTCTGTGTGTCATTATAGAACAGTTCATCTTCTTCCCACCAAACATCTATTGAAAATCTGGATATGTATCAATTACTATATTGTCAAACATCATCAGTTCTTTATTTCTTCCTTTCACCAAGAAAACAACTGAAGTCCAGTTTCATTATGATGTGCATATGTTCGTCTATAAATGTCACTAAACCCTAATATAATATGCGAGAATATGGCATTCCTTGCGTCTTTATTCCTGCTTTCTTAATCTAGTTATCCTACAACAAACAAGATGCAACTCTAGTTACCGGTGGTTCGGAAAACACTGGAATTTTACCAAGATATAGTTGGGTATAGGAATTTGATCTCATTTTGTTGGGGCACCAACCCTAATCTCTATGAAGTCTTGACTTGCTAAAAATGAAAGCTATTTAGAAATTACTGATCAGTGTACACGCAGATATATGCGTCTAGTGTCTTAAACGTAGTACATATTCTTAATATACTACATCTCTTACCCATTTGAAATATACAATGTAAATGTTATTAGAAATCACTTTGATCAAACCCTAAACCTTAACTGATACAAGCATTATCTGATGTTGAATATGGAAGGCTTGTATTCTACTACAAATTTTTTACCTGCCTGTAACAACTTTGACCCAACTACACCTACACAGTTCGTCAAAACCAAGACAGCAAGATACGTACGATATATACAATCTCCAATTATTCTCAGTTAACTTTCCGTCTTTGTTACTATAATAATGTCCTTCCCTAGCTGGTAGTTTATTACCTTGAAACTGAGGATTCTCATTCCTTACGATACTCTCTTCCGGTTAACCGATCCACTTCTGCTGACTAATTGCCAATGTATTTTACGATAACAATTGTATATAACACACTTTCGAAGATGGTAAGAGTAAAGCTATTGAAGCTAGGGTCCATGACGGATTAGTTGAAGAATAATGCTTGTGAAAGGTGGATCAAGAATCAAGTATTCCATTATCGGTACCAATCTTCTTTGTTACTGATTTATTCACACTTAATCAAAACTAGTTAGTTAATGGAGGTTTGGAAAAGGAAAAAAACAGTTCTAATAGGATTTTTAGATGATGTTTTCTTGTTTGAAGGTAGTGAGCTAATCTTTTCTGATATTGACGGACTTGGTTTTTATTTATTTATTATAATTTCTCAAACAGAATGGGAATCAATGTATATACAAAGGTATACACACGAGATCGCAGTCCGGAATAATGATCAATGTATGCTAATAACTGAATGAAAAGCGATCATCGATCAAAATCGCTTTCATTAATTAGAACACAAATAAATAAAAATAAACACATCATAAATAAAACAACTAAACAATCTAACACCTTAATGCTAGATATTCAAAATAAAAAACCACTCACTCTCCACATGAATGAATCACAGGAGAGGAGAGAAATAAAAGTTCTCACCCTTCCTAGGATTGTGGCGCAAAAGAAGAGAGAAATAAAAGCTCTCACCCTTTCTAGGAACGTGACGCAGAAGGGGAGAGAAATCTGTAACTAGGTACCACGCTGTAGCGTGGAACAGAAACCAGTTACTTCAAATAGATTCAACCCCAATACAATAGGAGCGAATGTCATTCCAAGTAGATTTAACATAACAAGACGAACTTGGTTTGGTTATGTTAAAATTAATACATTCAGATAAGGGTTAATTACCGAAAATCATCCGTAAAATACAGATTTTTCCAATAGTCACCCGTAAAATGTGATATTACCAATTACCACCCATTAAAATATTTTTTATCAATAACCACCCGTTAAAAATTTTGTTTGCCAAAAGCTACCCAGATGAATTTAAAAACACCCACCTATTTACAATTTATTAAAAGAAATTCATTATAAAATAGCAAAAAAAAACTTTAAAACATGCCAAACTTTGGAAAACAAACATTAAAAAGTCACTCATTTAGTTTTAAATTTATTAAAATAATAATAATTTAAAAATTGTTTCTTTTGATTTACTTTAATATTTTTTACAATTTATCATAAAAATTCATAAAATATTATTTAAAATTTAAAAAAGTAGTGACTAAGTAATACTTGTTTTGCTAAATTTGTTGAAAATTTTGTGAATTTTTTAAAGACTTTCTTAGGTTTATTTTTTATTTTTTTAAAAAATATTGAATTTCCTCTATAAATAGTTTACAAAGGTAACAAAAATAGAAAATTGAGTCAAAAATTTCAAAACTTTTGAATAAACTAATCAAACCCAATATCAAATACCCATCTATTTTATGATATTTTTTTTCTTTATTTATGCAGTATTGCAGTGTTTTGATGAAGTTTTAAAAACTTAAATTAAATTATAAAAAATATATGTTCAATTTATAATATGCACTGTAATTTTCAAATTCAATATAAACTTCACGGCCAGAGCTTCGAAGACTTTTATCTGCCCGAGCTCAAACTTGGATCGACTTCGATCATAATTGTTACACCGTGTATCTGCTGTCATGCACCCCTTGTAGCAACCAATATATATAGAGCCATTCCCGCAAGTTAGTTTTGGCATGACTCCCTGGCTAAACAATATCGGTATTCAAAAAATTAAACAATCTTCAGTAAAACACACATTTGTTCGAGCAAGCAGCAAGCTAGCGATCGATGGTGTTACATGAAATTACAAAGTTATTGTGACTGAGGATGTTTGTGGAGTTAATACACCCAAAATCAAAAGATGACGATCAAACAATCTAAATGCTTGATTCTAATAAAATTGGAGATCTTAGAATTTTGTGGCGACAGGATCTGCCAATCTTGGATGTCCCCCCTCTATTCGCTGGTGTGATGTTACGCATGATTTAACCTAATTAAAAGTTATAACTTAGCCTCCTTTCTCTTAGAAAACTCTTTCACCGGCGGCGCCGCCTCCTTGGGGTGGATGAAGGGCTTTCCCTCCACGGAGGGTGGCTTCTTTATCCTTTCTCTGCCCCTAGGAGCTATCTCTTTATATTTTCTTTTCTTGCTAACACATGATATTGTCCGTAAGTTTCGATTTAGGTGAGTTTTGATTCTCTCTAAGTTGATCCTTATGACTTATGGGAATTGTTGATTTTTTCAAAGGATAACCTTATGAGAGCTGTGATTTTCTCTAAGGGTAACCTTATGAGAGTTCTTTTGGTCCTTTTGGTCGGTTGGCTTGCTGGTGACGCTAGCTTGTTGCTGTCAGTCGGAGCTTTGGGGGCCGCGTAGGGCCGGGCCCCCTGTCGCCGTTGCATGTCAGGTGGTCGAGCGGTTGGTGGAAGTGGAGTCGTCGAATGGAGGTGGTCTACGGCAGACGTCTGCCTCATTAAATTTTAATGTTTATATTGGGTTGTTTAAAACATTAAATTTTAATGTTTATATTTGGGTATTGGTGTTCTTCTAGTGATTAATTTTTAAGTGCTCGATGTAAGTATATCTTATACGATTATTGTACCCGCGTAACTCATAATCGAAAAAAATAAAAGGTTATAACTTAGGGTGAAAATAGACATGCACAAGTAATCACCCAATAGGGGTATGATGATATACGTTGTTCTAAAATGGGGGCTGAAGACTGTTTCAGTGTTCACAGCAAAGGGAGAACGGAAAGGCATTCTGCTTCCACACAAAATGAAAAAAAATAAAAGAGTTTATTACTAGAAACCATCCGTAAAATATTGATTTTTCCGATAGCCCACTTTTAAAATGTGATACTACTCAAAACAATCATTAAAATATTTTTTACCAGTAATCACCCATATAAATAAACACCGTGCATCCACAATTTGTTCAATAAAAATAACAAATAAAATTATGTTAAAATTCAGAGACGTTCAAAACAGTGATTGAAAACTATTAAATATTTTTTTTATATTTTTGACAAACTTTTGTGCTGAATTTTGGCAAAATTTTGAAATACTGAATTAAATTTATACAAAAATATTCTTAAAGCCTAATTTTTTTGTTAAATATGGAACTAAATGGGTGACTTTTTTATATATTTTTTTTAAATTTTGAATGTTTTCAGTTTTTTGTTATTTTTATTAAACAAATTGTCGATGAATGGGTGTTTATTAAACTGATTATTTTTATATGAGTGACTATTGGTAAAAAATATTTTAATGAGCGATTTTGAGTAATATCACATTTTACGGGTGGCTATCGAAAAAATTCATATTTTACAAATGATTTCCGATAATTAACCCTAAAATAAAAAGCACAAGTCTTCATCAGCTTGGTTTGCACCACATCGACCACCATTCGTGCAGCTCCTTCCAAGACGTCTAAGAAAAGGTACCCTGGCATTTTCATCTCAATTACCACTGTTGGTGGTCGTATTCTATTGTACTCTAAATAATGGACGGTGCAGCAAAATCAAGTTCATTTGAGATTTCTTGCTTAATGGTTTTCCCAAGTGATGTTGCGAGATGAACCAACAAATGTATCGACCGCCCAATGTCTCTTGTCCGGAGTTGCTTGGAATAGACCTAACAAATATAAACTTTGTAATGCGATCTTATTGCAGCTCTACTTAATTTAGAAAGCATGTCAATATCAGCGAGTTTGGTAACAAAGTATATAAACCACACAAGATAAGATTTTAATTCTTCTTTCAGCACAATTCGGTGACGTAAATCGGTAAATGTTCTATATTAAGTAACCGACATGTAACTGCACAGATCTATATTTTAAATTGCAATTTCGAAGCTCTTTTGATACGAATTTGAATTTGACTTCAATTAGAGATTTTTAGATGATTGAACTATCTTTCTAATGGTATATAGAACGTATAAAATGGACATGTAATGGATTAATAGTGTATTTTTAATTCGATATAGGTTTTAGAATGTACATAATGTATGTGTTGGTTATATATTTTATTATCTAGTGAAAACATACATAGGGGCAAGTTACTTGCAGGATTTTAGATTTTAAATAAAAAAATTAAATATATTTTATATTGTGTCATATATTCCATTATCTAATAAAAATATAGGACTACAATAATGGATCATTAAAAACGCAATATTTGTATTTCTATCAGAAATATTACTCTTTACCCAATCATTGTAATATTTTTGAACATAGTATATTAACTTTATATGATATTTTTCCGATTTTTTTTTATTTTTTTAGAGCTGAATCATCTATTAATTTGTACTGTCCGAACAAAATTTTCGTGAACACTGTTTCTGAACCCCTTCTATTTCCACCCCTCGTCAGGAATTTCCTGACTCCGCCTGCATAAACATACCTACGGTATGGTGCACTGCTGAAGTTAAGTTTATTAGAAGGGCAGGGTTTGAATTGTTAGGGTTGAATGAGTTGCAGATGTCAGGGATACGTGTACCGGATTGGTTGTAGTGTAAGGGGAAATATACGTTTGAAACATTGCTGATGAACAGGAATGTCACGTATTTGCTTTGATGCAAGTTGCCTTGAGCTGTTATTCGCACCCCCCACGACAAAAAAACTCATGACGAGTTATGGAAATGACCCTTAAAATATACGTAACGGTTTTTCTAAAACCGTTGCGTACAGGGTCGCATTACGTAACGGTTTTATTTGAAACCGTTGTGTATATGCCAACCATACATAACGATTTTATTTGAAACCGTTGCGTATAGGCCCACCCACCATACGTAACGATTTTATGTGAAACTGTTACGTATGGGGGGGCTATACGCAACGGTTTTAAAGAAACTGTTGCGTATATTTGTACTATACATAGTCGATTCATTCATTATGTTTCGATTTATTTAAAATAAATATGTTTCGATTTATTTAAAATAAAAATACATATTTTTGGATTCGAATATTGATTACAAT
>JAWWMW010091490.1:0-11730 GCA_035048345.1 Echeveria elegans
TAGTATCAGTTTCATGGACCGAAATGCCCCTGAAACTAATATGCAAAGGACTGCATAAGTCCCTGAACAAAAAAGTAATAAGTACCAACTTTTCAAAGGGACCGCTGCCTGCAGCTCGTTTTATGAAGTTGGGAGCAGAGCCTGCTGATGAAGCTGAGGTTATTTAGCTTCTAAACAGTAATTAACAACCTTTGACGGCGGAGGTGAGGTGGCGCAGAAGTCCTCCCTTCCTCTGATGGACATTAGTCTCTCTTAGATCAAATAATATGTCCTTACATTCATTTTCCTTAACTGTAAACCTGCCCACAGAAAGCCCAATCCATTTACCACGTGGCTGGTCTAGAAGACTGAGTTGCCGAGCCTGCCTTGAAATAATATTACTTTTGCTCCACGATTCCCCAACGTGGATGGATAACTCGAGGGTTACAGGGAACTCCCACCCCTTTGATCGTTCCTTCAGCTTGATCTCATAGAATACCTCATACTCTATCTCAGAGGGTAGTTGTGATGTATTGATCTCACCCCTTCCACTAAACCAAGCAATGTATTTGAGTTTTGCGACTTCATTTCCATCATCCCTAAGAAAAAAGAACCAACGGTGTCATGAGGTTCCCCGTAATCAAGATTCTGAGCTGTTTCACTTGTTTGTAAAATGCTTTGAATCAACTAGTATACAATACAAACATCATGCCTACTGATGATAATAATTTCCAACACGCATTGACAATGGATATAAATAAATAAGTTACAGTACATACCCAACTTCCTTGAGGCAGTTCCAGTCCCAGGAATCGGTGTTCTGTCTGCGCTCAATATTTAGACCTCTAGCCTTCACGAACAGGACTTTGGATGTGGTGCGTATCTCATTAGATTCAGATGATTCGCCCTCCATGATCAAGTAAGTCTTTATATATTAAAGCTTCTTCTATGGTTTTGGTAAACTAATGACCTAACAAATATCAGCTTACTTGAGTTTTTATCACTAATCAGAATCAGCCTTTATAGAGAGACATTTTGGCACTCATGGAGCAATTTCTGCTTGACTTTTAATGTTTCATACCATGCCTGTCATATGAGTCATATGCTGACAAGATTCATGAGAGCGCCAGCTTAACTATTTTGTTATATTTTAGTTATGAACTTACCAGGAACGATCATATGATGGCTTTGGAAATGTTAGTTTTTTTACCAACTCTTCCATCAAAGTCGCCTTCACACAACTTGTCTTGAAGTGAGTTACATACATCACAACATGGCTTGACATAGTATTGTGCCAAGTCTTCCATCAAAATATACTACTTGGATTTTGAAAAGAGCAACATCAACAACTTGATGGTCCTTTTTATTTCCTTTGATCCGATCTCAGCACACAGATTCCACAAACGTGAACCTAAGAGTACAACAATTGGAAGGCATCTTACCTCTACATACGAAAAATTATTTTGTTAGATTTAAATTCACACCTTCACAGCCATAGTGCAATGTAGTATCCAGTCACATTACAAGCCACCAACTGGCCGGACGGAATCTATCAGGAAATGATTCCGTGCCAAGTCTCCCATCAATGCTGGCATCTACACAGCATGGAAGGAATAAGTTTAAAAAAAATACAGACTCGTCAGCCAGAAACAGCAAGTACAGATCTACTAGGAGAAAAAGAAAACACAGAAATGTGTAAGATAAATACACAGGCAAATAAGAATATGGAAATATATGGGATTGACAGCTACAAGTGTACTAGGAAGCAAACATACAGAAAGCCACGGTCATTTCATACTTCCTTAAACCTAACCAAGAGCTCTCGTCGAATGAGATAAACTAAGAACCAATGAATTAATATCATGTCAAGTTGTCCATAAACGTCGGTCTCTAAACAACGGAGACAACCTTAAAATCCCGAGCTTTTGGCACGGTCCATGTCAACAACTAGATGATCTTTAATGTTTTCTTAGACCTAGTCTGCAATCACATTCACATGTACATATTCCATTCGGGCTAAATCGAGAATTCACAAGTCGAAGGCATCTTGGCTTTGCATATTTTGTTTGTTTCATTTATATCGTGGAAAGATAAATTCTGATTTGCACCTTTCATGGCCACAATGGGAAGATGAGAGACAGCAACGACACAACTGCTGGGGAAATGATAATGCAAAAAGTCGTGGTAATTTTATATCTTCGTAGACCTAATCAGCAGCTCTTTTTCATCCATACGAAATTAGATAAGTTTCGTTTGAAGGAAGCTTACTTGGTCTTCTTCCCTGACACTTGGGTTAAATACTCCATGGCTTGGCATAGCAGTGTAAAATAACACTATTTTCTTAAATACAAAAAAGAAACTATTTTGCTAGTTTTTAAATTCAATAATTCTTAGCCATAGTGCAATTTTGTAGCCACTCACATTACAAGCCAGCAAGTGGCCGGAGGAGAATTTTCTAGGAAATAATTCCATGTCAAGTCTCCCATCAATTTTGGCATCCAAAGTTCCACACAGCACGTCAGGAATGAGTTTTAAAAAACAAACTATTCATCAAGCAACAGCAAAGCAAGTACAGAGCTGCTAGGAGAAAAAGAAAACAGGTCTTGCTGTTTACTTTCAAGACTTAACCAGCAGCTTTTGTCCAATGAACTTAAATTAAGCACGATTACATATTAATATGGCAACTCGCCCACTCAAGTCATATCAGTCATCTCGCTACATCATGGCTAGAATAGAAATGTGTAAAATAAATACATGACAAATGAGATTGCCGGAGATGTGGGATTGACGGGTACCGATGTACTAGGAAGCAAATAATACAGAAACTGGTGGTCATTTAATACTTCCTTAAACCTAACCAAGAGCTCTCGTCCAATGAGATAAACTAAGAACCAATGGATTAATATCACGCCAAGTTGTCTGGAAACGTCGGTCTCCGAACAACTCAGACAACCTTAAAAGTTCAGAGCTTTTGGTAACGGTGATATCAACAACTAGATGATCTTTAATGTTACATTAGACCTAGTCCGAACTCACATGTACATATTCCATTTGGACTAAATCAATAATTCACAGGCTGAAGTTATCTTTTACATTGGTTTCTCAATTACAGTGTAGAAAAATATATTGTAATTCACACCTTCATCTCCACAGCAGTTTGGTATCCGCTAACTAACAGCGTCAACAATCCAGATTTGAGAGATAAATGAAACAAAATATTACGCACAAAGTCACCAATTGAGACTCGATACAATCAATTTCATAACACGGCCGGAAGGAATCCACCAGGTTAGAAGATGGAGAGACAGACAGGAACTTCATACCTGCTGGCCTGGGGGAGAAATTATTAGCGTGCCAAGTCCGCCGGCGTCAGAGTGGGTTGAGCAACTGGGCAAGTGGTATAAAAATAGGGTTCGAACCCTAGACCTCGGTTGTCCGACGAAAAAGCGCCTTGAGGAAACACTTATTGTACTAATTTCAAAAATTAAATGGAAACGGTCTAATAATAGTTTTTGTTGTTCCGAATGTGCAATTGAACTGGTCAAATAATAGTTCGCTATGCAAGCATTGGAAGTTTGCATGAGACATTTGGTTGTGTGGACATGATTTATATATAATAGATTTTTCAAGTTCGTAAAGTACTGTAATTGATGTGGGATAAAGTGCATTTTGGGCATGTGCTTGTTTGACATGACTTGTAAATTAAATAAGACGATAGGCAAACTGACATTTCATATTTGATGAAGCGCCCCTCATTCACCTATTCTATTATATACTAGCTGTGCTCCCGTCGTCCCGACGGAAATTATTTTCGTGTCTCCATTTGATTCACCTAAAAAATCCTAAATATTTTTCATTTATTATTTTATTTTAATTTTAATTTTTAATTTTTAATATTTTTAATTTTAGTTTTAGTTTTAATTTCCAATTTTTTTATTTTTAATGTTACTTTTTAATATTTTTAATTTTCAAATTTTTATTTAATGGGTCGGGCCCGTTATCTTTAATTTTAATGGCATATTTGTGATTGATGGTGGACAGAGGGGTAACAATGTAATTTTAATTTTGATTTTAGGTCCATTTCCTAATCTTTTATAAGAATAGATAATAGATTGTTTCACAGGAGATTACAACATCGACTAAATTAATATCATATTAGAACATATGTCACCACGACCCATTTATCAATCGTTTCTTCAACCTTTAAATATACTAGTACTCGTCCGCACAGTTTAACCTGTTCATGTATAATCACAGCACAAATATTAAGAGAACAACGACATCGGAGATTCGAAGAGGTCTGAGTTCGAAGAAGAAGGCATTTTACCCTATTCTCGAAAACCTGATAGATAAAGCATGGGATGCTAGTGCAGATGTATTCCATTCGATACGCCAAGTGGGCAACGAAATCGAACGCTGTCATCAATCCTTAAGAAACTCAAAATTTATATTTCAAAGAAGCGAAAAAAGTGCAAACTAGTGATGATGATGATGCAGTTGATTCTTGGCTTGAAGAACTCCAGGAGGCAGCATTTGACGCTGAGGACATTCTGGACCTCTTTGTTACCAAGTCAGAAGTGTTGGAATGGAAAAAGGTACATAGCTCAATAATTTCATATGCAGCCCATAATGTTGGTCGTATTTTTTCCAAGAGGGAGACGGTCGTTGCGATCAATGTCCTGTTAGAGAAGTTAGACAAAATCTTTGAGGGAAAAAAAATAAGTTCATCAAACTTAAAGATCCCTTTGCAGAAAGTTCCAAAAATGGGGCGAACAAAAATGAAACAGGTCCTTTTGTGGATGCATCAGAGGTTGTGGGGAGGGAGGCTGATAAAAACAAAATAATAAAGGCTCTGACAACTGAGTTCTCTGATAAGCTCCATGTCGTTCCGATCCTTGGCATTGGTGGGGTGGGCAAGACGACTCTCACTCAGCTCGTTTTTAATGATAAAAAGATTGGAGACCACTTCGTTCTTAGGATGTGGGTTTGCGCAACTGACTTTGATTGGCACAGGATTCTAAGGGAGATTATAGTGTATGACGATAAGTTTAAAAATGATAATCTTGCTGATCTATCTCAAGGTCGATTAGAGACTCTTGCTTCAGAAGTCTTGTATAAAAAACGCGTCTTGCTTGTTATGGATGACGTCTGGACGGTGAAACGTCGTGGCTGGAACTCTCTCAAAGGAGTCTTGCAACAAGGGGATATGGGAGCAGAGTTCTAGTAACCAGCAGCGTACAAGAGAATATAAAGATGATGGACAACTTTCAGAATATCGAACCTCTGGGTATACTGAACTTTAGGGATAGTTCGGAACTGTTTTGGAGACTTGCATTGGTGGGTGATTCATTTAAGGATCTATAGGTCATGGGAAAGGAAATCATAGAAAAATGCAAAGGGCTGCCATAAGCGATAACTGCAATTGCTGGTTCTTTGCGCAGTAAGGATGATGTCAAGAGGTGGATGGAAATTGTGAAAAATGATTTCAGCAAAATAGAGAAAAAATGTCTTGCCGAAGGATTTGAAATTCTGCTTGTTCTGAAGGTAAGCTTTGATCATCTTCCATCCTACTTAAAGTCGTGTTTTCTCTTATGCTCACTATTTCCTAAAGGCCACTCTTTTGACAAAATCGAACTGGTCAAACTTTGGATGACCGAAGGTTATATCCCACTCGATGAGGATGACAAGCTGGAGGATTTAGGTAATAGATATTTTGTTGAATTGTGTGACAGATCCTTCTTTCTTTGGTCAAATGTTAGTGGATACGATAGATACACGATCCATGACCTCTTTCATGAAATGGCCGTTTTCGTATCTAGTGGGAACTACATTCAACTGAAGGATGAACCTTTACCTGAAGTGCATGAGAAAACCAGACAAATTTCACTCCTTCGGACAAAATATTGAGAAGCCTACTTTGGAATTAACAAGTAACCCTCAGAAAGTGCGAACGATCTTAATACATAGAGCAAATTTGAGGAACTTTGGGGAAATCTTAGATGACCTGTTTCATCACCAGAAATATATAAGAGTTTTGGACCTCAGCTCAAGCTCCATTGATGAATTACCTGATTCGGTTAAAGAATTGCAGTTGTTGCGGTACTTAGACCTTTCGAGAACAGGAATCAGAATGCTTCCCAACTCTGTTTGTGACCTCTGGAATCTGCAGGCGCTAAGGCTCTTACACTGTCTGCAGCTGCATGAGTTACCAAAAGACCTAGCAAAGTTAATATCGCTGCGACATCTTGAACTCGATGATATCTTTTGGTATAAGTTATCAAAACTTCCAGCTGGAGCAGGCCACTTGAAGAATCTTCAGATTTTAAACAAGTTTAAGTTTTGGGTACGAAAAAAGAAAGGGTACAGAATTGAGGAAGTAGGTAGCTTGCAGAGCTTGACAGGGCAGCTGCATCTGTTGGGGTTAGAGAATGTAGTTGACGATGCAGACACCGCAAAGCTGCAGGATAAGAATAACCTTAATCGTGTGGTGTTTGAGTGGAGCAAGAAAGATAAGCGTAAGCGTCATGCTCCAGTTGACGAGAACATAAAAACCCTCAATGGCCTAAAACCTCATTCAAATGTTAAAGAGTTTCAGATCATTAACTTCGGTGGCAGCCAATTTCCAGTTTGGTTCTTTGGGAGTTCGCTACAAAAGCTGACCACTATTTCCTTAAATCATTGCACCAATTGCAAGATACTCCCACTAGGTCTGTTTCCTGAACTGAATAAGCTTTATCTTAAATATATGCCAGAGTTGGAGGTGTGGGAGCGAAAAGGTAATTCGTGGCCTAAACTCCAGACTCTAAAGATAATCGGGTGCCCCAAGCTAAGGATATTGCCCGAGGAGTTCGAAGATTTAGGACTCTTGATATAAAAGAGTGTGGCTCATTAGAGAATCTCCCAGCAACCCCTTCTCTAATATTCTTATACCTCATTGGCAATTACAAGCTTCGAAACTGGAACGAAAAGGTTTCCAGTCCGTATGAGCCTCTAGATTTGAAAATTAAGAGCTGTCCAAATTTGACGAAATTGCCTAACGTGAAACTGTCAAAACTAGACATCAGTGACTGTGATCAGCTAAGAAACCTTCCACTAGTGACGAACCCAGAATCTCTCAAGCATTTGGCACTAGATACCAGCGATGATGGCTCTTTACTAACTCTGATTCCTCATTGTGATTCCCTGGAGTCATTGGTTCTTTCTAATATCTCTACACTCTCATCTTTGATATGTCTTCCCCTTCTCATAGGGCTCAAAGCTTTGTATATTCAGGGTTGCAAAGATCTTCAGAGTCTGTGGGTAGGAGATGGGAATTTAAACAGCCGAACACCTGGTTTGAAGTTCTTATCAATCAAAAACTGTCCTGAACTCCAGGACCTACCAGAAAGCGGACTTCCAAAAGACCTCGAATGTCTCGTCATTGCGTCATGCACTTGTTTAGTGAAGTTTGGGCCAGATGTGAAGTTTGAAAAACTCATATCTCTAAAGGATCTTTACATTGAAAACTGTCGGTGCCTACAGAGATTACCAAAGGAAAGTTTTCCCAGCTCACTCAAACATCTGAAGATGGTTGACTGCCCGCTGGTAGAGGAAAAATATAAAACAGTGGTCATCGACACTATTGTTATACCAGACCGTGAGATCGAGTTGGTCAGCAGAATTAATTAATGTACAAAAACCGGAACGGGAAAGTGCCGTAACTTTAGCAGGGGAGGGATCCTCGCCTATCAACCCCTTTCAGTGTTTGGCCTGCTGCAGAATCTTGGAGCATTGATGCTGCTTAATGTAACTCTCTAACGAACTTCAAATCACACAAAAGCCAGCCGCCACTCTTTATCCCCAGAACCCCCCACCCCCCACGCCCCCTAAAAAAAGAGAGTTAATTCCTCTTTGTAAATTTCTTTCGTTTGTATGCCTTGTGTAAGTATTGCAAACCTTAGGGGCCCGTTTGTGATACCATAAATTCTCTTAGCTGATAGAAATACCAGTCATCAAAAAAATATGTATATGTTTGTCCCAGTTTCTCATCCTTCAACTTTCAGTCACACATCTTTGTATCAGAAAAATAATAATTCAAAAATGGCAATGCTTGTTGGCAGGCGCGGAGCCAGGTGGGATCGGGTGGGATCGACCGACCCCACCATGGTCGAAAAATTCTAGTAGTATATATGCTGCTCCGGTGCCTTCTGCATTCATCCGCCCTTCCCCTTCCGCTCATGGTTCGTCACTTCGTCTACACAACACTGCGCAATGAGCCTCTGTAAATAAATTGGGCCAAGCCCATTTAGTTAAGCCCTAAACAGGCGACGACTTCCGCGCAACTCTGTCTCTCTCTACATTTTCACACCCAATGCAACTCGATTCGCAGAAACACCAAGTCACCAACCAATCATGTTTCGCCGTGCCAACACCGCCCTCGTTGCCCGCCGATTCGCGCGTCCATTTTTTACCGATACCCCAGCCAATCCCTCAGCTGCAACCTCCAATTTCATCGAATCGTGGAAGAAAGTAATTCCGAATATGGAACCTCCCAAGACTCCATCTTCCTTTATGCACTCTCGCCCTCCTGTCCCTAACACCATCCCTACTAAGATCACTGTCAATTTCGTCCTTCCTTGTGCCTCCGAACTCTCCAACAAGGAGGTCAGCATTTCTCTGACTTTAATTTGTGTTTATATGATTTGTTTTTAATCAATTAGGTTTTTGAGATTCTGTTTGGATAGTATTGTAAAAACCTAATTTTTTGAATTTTGATGATGCATTTGGTTATGGACTGCTTGACTCTCAAAACCAAGTCTTATACGGAGGTTTCGGTATGTATTCAATCCGTCACAATGTCATTAATTATTTTTCGTTATATATTATCCTTCTAGTTCGTTTCTTTAATTTATGAACTTCATAGAATTTTGCGTTGCCTAGACGTGTTAGAAGAGTATGTGATGTTTGGTGTATGGAGTGTTATATGTAGTGACGATTGTCGGTAATTTACGTTAACTATAGAGATTGAGGCGGTGTTTATTATATAGCCGTTTGATTGGTAATGATATGGTTGTGATTGGTGCAATGCAATGAAAGTTGGTTTTGCTGTGTGATGATTGCATTCTTGTAGTCATAGCCCGTAGATGACTTTGGATATTGCCGAGTGTTGCATCTCGGTCGCCAATATATTTGTGTCTATGAGTCTATGAGTGTTTGACGGTTAAGTTTGGTTTATGATAGTAGTTTTGTTTTGTTCTTGGCTTGCAAGTTACACAGACAAGACTTATTCTAGACATTGTCAGTGATATTTTTCTTTATTTCTTGATCTTTATGGAGATCTATCATTTATTAGTTTGTACTGTCCGAATTTTTTTCGATGGTGCTGCCATCGAGCCTCCTTATAAATCCGATCCCCACGACAGAAAATTCCTGGCTCCGCCCCTGATCTACAACGATGTGGTAGATGCTCAAATTAAAAACCTCTTACTCTCCACAGAGTCGCTCCGCAGATAAGAAGATAATTTTAATTGGGTTCCAGGTTAGAGGAGTAACGTAAGTAACCAATCATTCCAAATTGTTCCAATGCAACCCAACACCTGTTGCAATCCAAATCGTACCAGATTTTTGAAACTCAGGGTTAGTTGTTGAGTTCAGATTTGATACAGTTCCGTGTTTAGCGAACTTCTCTTCAGCCTTAACTCCCTCATTGATCAATAAAGTCGCATCACCACCATCATCCACAAGATCTGGGCCTCCATCAGCACCCCAATCCAATGCTGTCTCAGTACTCCTGCAGAGTCTCACCCTTACACGCAAACACAGCAGCGCTGTCATGCGCAATCACCACCGCGACGTGATCCTGAGTAGAGAAAATGTTGCAAGAGCATCAATGGGCATCGGCGCCGAGGGCGGTGAGAGTTTCAATTAGGACAACATTTGGATAGTCATGTGAAGAGATTCGGTAATTCTAGCGCCTTTGAGTGGATGAAGGACCGAAATCAGTATGAGATGAGACTGCGCGTATCGACTTCGGCGAGGGTGTTACTTGAGGAGCCCAATCCGGACGACGATAGATGGAGGAGTCCGGCCGAGGGGTCAGGGGTTCGGTAGCGGTTTTTCGGCGAGTCCGATCGGTTCGACCGGAACCTGATTGGGTCATGAGCGCGATTGAGAGTTCGGACCATTTTCGATGGTTCACTCGGTTCAAACAAAATTTTAAATGCGTTTAGTAAGAATCAAATTTGGACCTTATACCATACATCCTCTTTACCAAACTAGTTTAGTGTTTAGCTAATCCTTCTACTTGTCAGATTATAACATACATATGAACATATGTGTCAGTTAGGTTAATAAAATATTCTCAAAATCAAAATCAAACTTGTTTTTTGTTTTGTTAAACTCACTACTCAATCGAAAGACTAGATTCTCAATTTTCAAACTCAAAACCTCAATAGTCGATTGTCGACAATCGACAATTCTACATCGACCTTATCCTCGTCGGCTCGTCACTTTGTGACTTAATCTGCAATTTATGAGTATCTGATGATGTAGAATTCCCATAAAAACTATTATATTTAGATTTTGTTGATGATTGAAAATTGTTGTTGTTGTTTGTTAGGTGTTTGTTTATGCTTAAATGTTGTTGTTGCCGACTGCCGCATTTGAAATAATTAGTCAATTCTGCTTCTGCACTTCTGCTAATTTGTTGTTGTTATGTGTTTCGGTTTTTTCTTAATCCTGCTAATTTGCTAATTTGTTGTTGTTGTTGCACTGTATAGTGATAATTTCCTTTTGCATGTCATTTTTGTGTAGGGCTTTGAGATGTTAGCTTTCTGTTTGCACGCCATTTTGTCTAATGTTTTAAGTTTCTAGCTTGGTCAGTTTAAACACATATTTGTTATTTTATTATCATCTAAAATTTGAAAATGTTAAATTTGGTATTTTAACAAGATATTAGAAAATGTATTGAAAACTGATATTGTTTTTAATGAATAATAGACATTTAATTTATATGATTTGTGTTAAATATATGTGTATACAAAAATATATTATTATTATTGTTTAAATACATAAAATATTTAAAATTTCGAATGGAGTCAACCACCATCAATCGGGTCCAAAGCACAAAGACCACCAATCTTCACTCACGACCATCAAAACCACCACCAAGCAGTGTAGGTGCGCTTCTTTGTTGGCACCTTTGCGGCTTGCAGGCTGGCAGCTGCCGCATTGATAGTCATTCTCCTCACCATCGCTCTGGTGTAGACACCGGAGTGTGGCACGTCGTCGACGGTTGCCTGTCGGGCTACAGCAGCATAAGACTGTTTTGGAGTAGATGAAATGGTTGACTGAGACATTGTGTTGTAGTAGACTTTGTTTGTGGTGTAAAACATTTCTCACCTTGTCTGGATCTTGTAAATCTTTAAATGCCTTATTAAGTATCACAAATGCTTCTTGTGCTTGACGGTGCGTGCACTTGTCTGGATGCACCATCAATGACAATTTCCAATACCTGTAATGCCAGCTGAATTAGCATTAGCCAGCATTTATTTGATAAACCAACCCATGAATTCAAAAAGGGATAGATAGACAGCACCCTGAAATCCTTATCCTTCAAAAGCATGTCAATGCTGGTGATTCTTTTATATTGCTAACTCTTACAGTAACATGCAGGTGATCCCAAAACGAATTTTATTACTCACACAAATGTAAAGAATCAGCGAGTATGATGATAAAAAAAAGTGTTAAATGAAACTCAGTACAGACATTAAC
>JAWWMW010091501.1:0-11729 GCA_035048345.1 Echeveria elegans
ATGGCGTTCGCCATGTCGTCGAGGCGGCTTGACGGTACTCCAGCGTCGAGAGTCGTCGAGCCGCCATGATAACACTGATATGGAGTATATAGATAGACCTTACATTCCAAAAATTGATTGTACTAACCGAACGATATAGAATTTGAGTCGACATTTTATATTTTATTTTGGATCTAAACTAAACAAACATGTGATTTGCTATCAAGGAGTACAACAATGGTAAATGTGTTATGTTGAGTGTTTGGTTGATTAGGAAAGACAACTTAATACTATTCAAACTTTGGACTGTTCCTTCTAACCTTTGACCAGAGAAGTGGCTTACATAGTTATTACATGCTCATACGCCAAAGTCATAATCTTGGCTTGTGGAAATTTAACCGTTATGCCGTAATTAGATCTGAATCACATTATATATATCAGTACTTAACACATAGTCCAACTTGTGCGTCACATTTAGGAAGTCAAAAACTGAAATTGCTAAAAGTTCTATAGCAATGGAAGAGCGAAACCCAACTGGGGTTATCGGTTAATCTCTGATGTGTAATATAATAAATGATGACAACGTCTCAAATTGTATGGATGTGTTCAAAAGGAGGAGCGACATGCGACAATGAAGTTCTATGTTGTGGGACTTGGAATGGGTTAATTCTGAGCGGTTGGCCAGAGTACTAAAAGATGATAAGATGAGATGATAAGATGAGAATGGAAGATTAAAAACGGTTAAAGGGTATTTTTGAAAACAAAATGTGGCGACATTTTGTAACCGGTATTTGAGGGGCTTGGCGTTTATTAATACTAGTATTGATGCACAGTTACTCTGTGCGTATGCAGACACGTGTAGATAAGATGGAGCGGTAAGGGCATTTTGGGAACAAAATTTTGTCGCCAGCTTCACTTTTGCTTTGCGCTTTATTAATAGGAGATATATATCATTTCCATTGCACCTGCAAAGTTAACTCATGTTCGAAATCAATTTTTGTAAGTTAGTTTGAATACTAGAATGGGATCGACTGCATATCTGCTTCACCAACCACTTTAACTCTAAATTTATAAAGCATTCAAACATACTAATTAGATTATTACATTTTTAAATTGATGATGTTGTCGATGTACTAACATTACAAGACTAATTCCGGTCAGTCGCGGTTGGTAAACTGTACATAAATAGAAGGTTCATTTGTGCATTTCACCAAGCAAACTATTGAAGCTTAGCTGACCTCAGCTCAGTTCAGCCGCTGGCAATTCTTATAATAAATTGTCGCACCTCATGCAAAAGTCAACTCTTGGGCATACCCTCCCTAGCAACCAAAGTGGACCTTTTAGCGACAACCTTTGGCATCAAGATTTTGTCTATAAAAATCCTACAAAAACCAGCCTGAGCCACCTTGATTGATACTACTATTTTTACTCGTTCAAATCCATCAGGTGTTCCAAAGAGGAGACCAGGAAGAAGAAGAAAACCATGGCCTCAAAAGTCAACCTCCTCTTCATATCCATCCTCTTGTTATCACTTTTTTGGACATCCATTGCAGCGCGGCCGAAGAGCGAATTCCCCGGCACAAGTCCTAAGAAATCAGATCAAGCTCAGGTACTTAAATGATTCACTTTCACCCATATAAACTTGACTTTTCTTTGGTGAATAAATTTAGTTTCGTTTTGGTTATTTAGATGAATGGATTGGGCGAAGCGGACGGAGTCGTCAATGAGGATAGTATCAAGTGCAATAATGGAGATGATGAGGACGAGGAGTGTCTGATGAGGAGAACATTAGCTGCTCATGTGGATTACATCTACACCCAAAAGGACAAGAAACCTTAGTTATGTTTTTTCATGTCCAATTATTTATTTAAATTGTTGTGGATTCGTTTCATGATAAATATACATATGTATGAACATGAACATGAACATGATTTCTCTCAAATGGGTTGAATGGTTACGGTTTGTGCTACAAGAAATGGTGATGATCTGACGTATAAGGTGACTGAGTTTGGCTTGAGGTGTTTATTTGTTGGTATTTTGATTACCTTACACATTATGTTGCGTGTTTGGTGTTTTATGTGCAAGTGTGTGTTTGGAATCTTTTGCATAATTGTCATTCTAGTAAAGGGCGCCTTCATTCGCACCCAAAATATAAACTTAAACAGGAAAACCCTGAATTCAGTTGGATTGAATGAGCATATAGATTATCTATCGGTGCACAGTTTAATTTGTGCTCAAACATTATATTGACTAGTATGTTACGATATTATTAATATAGACCTATTTACAAGTTGAGAGAAAAGTTCTTTGAGAACAGTCATATTTAAAGACGACAGAATGACAAAATATAAGCAGTTGGATTTAATTTAATGTCTAAGATTATGACATGTGTCGACAGTTAATCTTATTAATTAAATATTTAACTGCCGACGTGTCATAATCTCAGTCATTAAATTTATTAAATCCAGTGACTTCTTTTGTCCTATTTAAAATGACTGTCCTAAAAGAACTTTTTTCTATTTTATTAGAATATAAAATAGTGTTTCAACTAGGGATGGGCATCCGGGCCGACCCGACCCGACCCGGACCGGATTGACCGGGTCCGGGTTGACCCGATGACCCAGGATTTGTCGTTGAGGAGACCCGAAACCCGGACCGGAACCGACCCTATACGGTCCGGGTCGAAACCGGTTTGACCTGGAACCGGAATTCTTCCATGTTGGCTGTTCTTCAACCTTGACTGCTCATTTTTTTAGCCAACAAATGACCACAAAGAGACTCAATAAATCATGATTAGCTTACTAAGTGAAGTGAATAAATTTAAGTTTAAGTTTAATTAGTTTAGTGTTAGACGGTTACATGGTTAGTGTCTTAGACTAAGTGAAGTGAATAAGTTTAAGTTTAATTAATTTAGTGTTAATAAAAATTTGGTCCAACCCGGTTTGAACCGGAACCGACCCGGAAACCGGTTTTACCTATATTGATGACCCGAGAACCAGCCCGGAACAAGACCCGGGTTGACCCGACCCGAAAAATTCTGGTTCGGTCCGGTCCGGGTTCCCGGTTCGGGCTAAAAATGTGCATCCCTAACCCTCACTGGTGTGAATTTTGATTACGCACATAAGAACATTATATTTGACATTAACAACTCTCACTGGTGTGGATTTTGAGTTACTATTGTAGAAATCAGTTTCATTAGATATTTCGTCAAACACCTAACATCTATCACACAAGTATAGATTAAACATGTTTAAGTTAAACCCAGAATCATGCGCAAATAAAAATAAGTATCATTCATGAGTTCATGAGTTCTCATGGATCCATTAAACCCCGTAATCGAAGTAACCTCACACATGGGTGAGATGCAATACATGACTGAAATGAAAGGAAAACAAAGAACGAGTAGAAAACTAGAAATGTTTGGGCAGTCTTCAAATAGGAGTTGCTTCTTTGTTCTCCGCGTAAGTGGTCGACTAGAGCTCCATGAGGAGACTCCCTCTAGATTTTGTGTGGCTCTATTGCATGTGGAGAATTATTGAAGTCTCTTTTTGATGATGAATGAAGATCCCTTTATAGACTAGGAAAACCTTTGGTTTCTTTGATCCTATCTTAAACCCTTTGACTCTACACTTCATTCTTATCCACTCCTCATTCTTATCCATTTGAGTGAAACTCTAACTAATTGTTTCACTATTTGGGCCCTTGAAGATTGAATAGAATGGTCACTTTTTCTCCTCATTTTCGCACAAGTTTATGGCCCATCACAGTGTCATTCTACCGAATGAAATTTCTCATTTGGGCGAATGGAAGTTATTGTCTACTCTATTTCGTTCTCCCGAATGGACTCTATCGTTCTCCCGAATGGAATTCCTCTGTCCTTTCTGCACATCTCCTCTGGCCGAATGACTCTTGATCGGCCGAACGACTTTCTAAACATCTGAAACAGTCCTTTTGGTCAACATAAAAATTGTATATCTTTGAGATAGCTTTCGAACTCATTTTATTTCAGCTCAATCGGATAAATGATGCGCCTTGTGGAAGCTTCCAAATCTCTGAAGGTCCGAACTGTCCAAAACTGCCGATTTTGCTCTTTTTTGCTTCGTATTGCTTTTTGTCTCTGAAATTAATAGCAAGTGCATTTTGGACCTGAAACAACATTGTAAGCATAAAATACGACCAAGTTCATACGATAAGTGTGAAGAGAATAAGTGAAAATATGCCTAAATATTAGTCATATTTTACACCAATCAGCAACTTAATGGTGTAGAAATTGCTTATACTTTACGGACAAAAAGAGAGCTTCAGTTCATATGAAGCAGATCTATACACACTTAACAACAACACAACACATCAATTCATACTACCAAATCCACCAACTTCTTTTTTAATAGATCCAAATCTTACCCCAAAAAAAAAAATCAATACAACCATACGAACTCTACAGCTGATGTGATGAGACTGCGCGAGATCTGACCTGAGGTCGGCAAGGAAGATTCGCGGCCACATCAGATTCACTAATTCAGGTGAAAAGAAATTGTTCGAAAAGAGAGTGAGTGAGCAGAGGAATATATATGGTAGGTTGTAATTTAATTGTAGAGTCAGAATAATTTGGGCAACACATATTTGACTAGGCGATCATGCGTCCATGACCCTTATTTTATTATATAAAATTTCAATTTTTATTCATATTGTAAGGGGTGATCTTCTGTAAATAATAAAAATAATAGCGATGATTTTGTGTAAAATAACATATTTTACGGATGATTTTACTATTAACTCTAATCTATATATATAAAAGAATTTAATCCAGCATCATACATATAGCAACGAAAAAAATTATTAATTCGTTGCTAAAAATAGTTGAAGAATAAGACAAAAATAATAAGACAAAAAATTTAAAATTTAAAAAAATCATAGGTATAAATTTAAAATTTAAAATTGTGCATAATACATTGGTAAATTTGAGGGGTATCGAATGAAACCATCAAAATAAAAATACCCTAAAAAGTAAAAAATAAAATAAAAATAAGACAATAAACGTTGAGAACAATATGAAGAAACGAACAAAGATATAAATAAAAATGTATGTTCATACCGAGTCTCATCGGAACGACGGACTCACCTCTAGTCACTTTAATGAAATCAAAGCAACTTGTAGCCCACTTCTTGACCAATGATCAAATCAAATCCTACTTTCCAATTTTCACTTTTTAGTCAATTAATAAAATTATATTAAAAAATTTAAAAGATATGTAGAATTTCAAAATTCAATTATAATAACAAAATTATAGCAAAAAAAACTTTGAAAATCTTTAGCAAAATCGAATTAAAACACGTCGGTCGTCGGGGACGATGTGAGTGGTCAACAAATAAATATATACAGTACATGTAAAACCACCGTCAATTGACTAAACGCTAGTGATATAAACGGAACCCTAAGAATAGGAAGGATCCCGATCGGTCGATAAGAGAGGTTCGTCTAATCGCAAAACTGTAACCTCTCGTCAATCCGTGAATTTTTTACTGTTTGTGATGTTATTGTTGTTGTTGCAGGAGTGCTTTGAGATGTGGAATTCAGTAGGGCTCGACTTGGTAATCGAGGATTGTGGCCGTCTAGATGCCCTGGTAATTGTTGTTCCTGTTTGATGCGTATTATGTATGTTTGCATGTCTATAATTGATATCGTTTTGGTGTGGTATGGTATGGTATGGTAATTGATATCGTTAGGGTGTTGTAATACAATTTTTTAGGATCCTACGGGTCTCTTAGACGTAGCCCCATTGGAGTTGGACGCCTTGTATAATGCCGGTTTTTGGACAAAAATTCACTCCTGCATCTCTACTGGAAGAGAGGTTTTTTCCTTCCTTTCTTTCTGTGGTTTTATTTATTTATTGTTATCATCTAAGCGGGTCTTTCAACTTCAACTTGTTTCTTTAGGCTAATGTTTACTATGCTACTGACGATCTTGGCAATGAACTGGCAATCAAACTCTACACACGCCCTGATTGTGATTTATGGTAGGCTTATGCTCCACGCTTTATCAACCTTTTCAGCCTATTTGTTGACCGACTCCTAACCAAGTTATCTTGGCTCTTTGTGTTTCACAGGAAAAGATTTGATTTTGCTACCAGGGAAGTTGAACATGCCGGCCTGTTTTTTTCCCAGTCGTGAAGCATGTGCGGTCTCTGAGTAAGCACATGACATTCTCCTTCTTCTATCCCTGCCTCAGTTATCCATCTGTCTATGTTATATATGGATTGGATATCTAAATAAGAAACTTCATATTTTTCAAGCAGCATGAAGGGAGCTGGAGTCATATGTTCCAAACCTATTGCGGCATTGGAACATGTTTTGGTAGAGGAATTTATAGGTATACCACTCTGACATTTATCTACACTTTTCAGTTTCAGTTTCTATTTCTTTTGCACTTATGAACCCCACCTACCTACACTTCACCAACTGTCTAGGGACAAATGGAGTGCCCGCCCCCTCACTGTCCGTCTTGCCATTTTCCTTGGATCATCTGCTTGACTGCTACAAGGAATTTAGTGAATTTAGTGTCAGAGCCAGATATCCTGGACCTTTGTAGGCAATTTTTTTTTGTTGAATGAATATGGTGCTGACCTAACAGATACAGAGTTTATCCGTTACTTAACGTCCTAGCACTTCTTTCAGATGGTAAAGATGATGAGGAATTTGTATCAAGAGTGCAAGATGGTGCATGGTGACTTGAGCGAAACCAACATGCTCTATCACAAGGTCTGTATTCTTCTGTATGCCAGGACTTGCTCGCTCACACTGTAGCCGTCATATCTACTAATAACTTTGTTGATTTGTTTAGGGCCATGTCTATCTGATTGATGCACCACAATCTCTTGATTCGGATCATGCTTTTGCCTCTAAACTTGTGAAGAAAGATTGTGCCAGCGTTTTGGTATGGTTTGCTGTCACGTATTTCCTTCCTTAACAATGTGTTTGTGTTTTCCAATCCTTTTCTTCTCATTTTCACCCTCCAATCCCTTCTCCGCGGTATCTGTGCTACTTTATAGATAGATGGGATAGTTAACCAGCGTCGGTGGGTTCGTTTTGTTTTATGACAGGATTTCTTTCAAAGACGTATATCAGTCGTGACTGTCAAAGAACTGTTTGATATTGTAAGCGTCCTTCCATTCAAGATGATTATGTTGATCGGTTCTTGGAAATGGTATTTTCTTGTGTTTTTCTTTTTCCCGCTTTCAAAATGCATATATTAAGAAGCTTTTTTTGCGTTAAAATCCCTCAAACTTGTTTCAGATTCACCAAAAAGCTGTGACAAGTTGAGGGTAATAGCCCTTCCAAAAAGGCCTGCGGATGCATTGCTCCGGGAAGTAAGCTTACTAACTTTTGTTATATGCCTCTAAACATGAAGTGCGATTATTAAATGAATATATGAGGGATTGAATTGAATGTACAAAACCGCAATTATTAACTTTTGTTATATGCCTCTATAAATCATTTTGTCTTTTTTCATTCTATTTGTATTCTAATCCCATGCAGCCTCTTCAAGAAGAACGCAAAGGTGATAGAGAGATTACAACAACCTTGGGTCAGTTTTGATTTTTATTTTCTCGTTAAAACAAATAGTATATAGCTGATGTGAAAACTGCAAATCAGATGTCATATTTTCGATTTTAACTAAGTTGGGGAGCATGAGTGGACACGTCTACTGTGTCAATAAGCGCGAGGTACCACGTGTTGCTTTAGTCTTTGCATGAAAAGGAGTACTTAAAGAATCAGGTACCTACGTAGTATTTTAAAGGCATTGTTTGGTTGCTAGATTTTGAGATGTGTTTTTTTTAATTATATATGATTATGCATTAAAATATACTGGTTTATATTTTCCTTATTTTTGGTAAGTAGGTATTAAAATGTAGCTAGAAACTTACGTAGTATTTTAAATGGCCTTTGATTATAGGCGGAAGCTATTTTAAATGGCCTTTGATTATAGGCGGAAGCAATTAGATTTTGAGATGTGTGCATTGATGATGGTTAAGCATTTAAATATACTCGTTTAAAATTTCTCTAAGTTTAGGTAGACATGTATTACGATGAGTGCAGTAATGGTGATTACATATTTATGATTTGCAACAATTAATCTATAGATGTGTGCTTTAATGACAGTGAATTAGACATTAAAATATACTAGTTAAATTTTGCCTTATTTTATGAGTACAGTAACAATAGCTAGTTAATCAAAATTTTGACAGCTCATTGTTGTTCCCTACATAGTGACTATCCAGTTACTAGCTTATTTTACTCCGATGCTAGAGTCCACTAGAAAAAGCATTCACGTGTTTAGCTAATCAATTGTCTATTATGGAGTTCTAGCAGTGTGTTGCAGTTAGCAAAATATGTAATGAACACGTTAAGGTCATTTTTCTTCGTCTTCGCTTTTCATTAGCTGTTTCGAATGCATCCACAAATTGAGTTTTTTCTTTGTTTCTTCACCTTATATAATCTTATATAATAATTTAAGCATGCATCTTTCTATTGAAATTAATAGCATGTCATAGAAGAAGCCTTGAACAGAGTCATATCTGTCACTACGCATGCCTCTTTTGTATTTGTATTTGTTGATTCAGAACAAGTTTACAATCTGGCATGCACCTTTTTCTTCTCTTTAAGCCGAAGCAATGCTTCTTAAAATATTAATTTCTAATGAAATATTTTGTACCTATTATAGATAATGAAAAAGTGAACATTAGCTAGCAGACACATCCCTATGATAATCATCAATGGACGTGGTATCGTGTGTCTATATTTGACTACCAAAAGAATTATGAGGTTTTTTTTACTACTTTTCCAAATTTTGTTGGTAGGAATTACAGTACAATTAATCTTGTGTTATTTGCAAAATAAAATCAATTTCAATTACACTGGGCGTGACGAAACAGCCTAAGAAATAGGTATTCTTATCCGGAATCTTCCCGACCAGGATGTATCTTTTGTACATTGTTCTTATACGCGGTCCTCATGGACAAACAATTTCATCTAAAAAGTTGTGACCTTCACTAAGAGCACTTTAGGAAATGGATGATTAGTTTATATAAATTATTCGCTTCTCTATCTCTTTCATACTATTGTATTCTTATCCTGTGCAACCTCTTTGAAAGGAATGCAAAGATGATAGAGATATTACAACAACCTTAGGTTAGTTTAGATTTTATTTTTTTTGTTAAAACAAATAGTATATAACAGATGTAAAAATTGTAAATCAGATGCTATATTTCCAAATTCTACTAAGTTGGGGAGCGTGAGTGGACACGTCTACTGTGACAATAAGCCCGAGACACGTGGTGCTTCTTTTGTCTTGCCAAGAAAATGAGTAGTTAAAGAATCATGTAAATCTTAACACTACATGTATGGTAAAATATGATGTCATCTAACACTTTGTTTAAGTATGTAACCATGACCATTGCTTTTTGCCTGTTGACATTACAAGGTTTTATGTCAAGCCCTCAAATGGATTGACAATTCTTGGTCTTGTTTACGAGGCTGTTGACGTTATACCAAAATCAAAATCAAATGAATGGTCAGTATTCAATATGATTCAGCAGAAAGCTAAATGGAATTAAGCTAACAAAGTAAAAACTACTTCAAGTTGTTTAACTTCGTCGTGAACAACTTGATGCAGTTCTTGCTCTATAAGCGTAATGTCGTTTAGTTTTTCCTTGAACATATTGAATAATGATCATTCATTTGATTTTAGTTTGATACAACATCAACATCCTTGTTAACATGACCAAGAATTGCTAATCCATTGGAACGCTTGACATGAAACCTTGTAATGCCAACCGCCAAAAAACATTGCTTATGGTTACACATTTAATCAAAGTGTGAGATGACATCATCCTTTTAGTATACATATAGTGTTAAAATTTACCTGATTCTTTAACCACTTCTTTACATGCAAAGACCAAAGCAGCAACACGTGCCTCAGGCTTATTGTCAGAGTAGACGTGTCCATTTATCATCCTCAACTAAGTGGAATTCAGAAATATGACATCTGATTTGCAATTTTCACATCAATTATATATTATTTGTCTTGACAATGAAATAAAAATCAAAATGGACCTAATGTTATAGTAATGTCTCTATCGTCTTTGCATTCTTTTTGAAGAGACTGCACAGGATAGGAATACAATTAGTATGAAAAAAGGGAAGAGAAACGAATAATTTGTATAAACTTATCATTTCTTACTTCCAAAAAATAGAATAGTTTCGGAAAATGCATTTCCTGAAGCGGTCTTAATGAAGGTGACAATTTTTTGGATGAAGTCGTTTGTCCATGAGGATCACATCTATGTCGGAAGATTCCTGATATAAGAATAGCTATTCCTCGGGCTCTTTTGTCACACCCGTGTAATTGGGATCGATTTTATGATGCAAATAACACAAGATTAATTTTTTACTACGTACAAAGTTTGAAAAAACAGTAGAAAAAACCTCTTAATTCCTTCGAGTAATCAAATCTAGATCCATGATACCGCGTCCATTGATGATCATCAAAGGTGTGTGTCTGTTAGCTAATATCGACTTTTTCCTTACCAATATCAGTTACAAAATACTCTATTAGAAAATAATATTATAAGAACTGCTTCAATTTAAAGAAAATAAGAAAGTGCATACCAGATTGTAAACATGTTCTGAATTAATAATTGAATCAACAAAAACAAATACAAAAGAGGCATACATAATGACGTATAGGGCTCTGTTCAAGACTTTTTCTACTGTATGTTATTAATTTCAATAGAAATAGAGAAATTGCGTGCTTAAATTATTGTATAAGATTTAACGATGTGAAGAAATAAAGAAAAACCTCAATCTGTGGAGGCATTGAAATTGCTGATGAGAGCAAGAACGAAGAAAAATGGCACTAACATGTTCATTACATGTTTTGCTAACCACAACACACTGCGGCTACTCTATAGCAGGCAGTTTATCAGCTAAACACGCGAATGTTTTTTCAAATGGACTGTAGCATCGAAGTAAAATAATTAATTAGACAGTAACTTAATAGTCACTATATAACCAATAATTATGATTAACTAGCTACCATTACTGCATTCATAAAATAAGGAAAATTTAAACCAGTATATTTTAATGTCTAATTCACTGTGATTAAAGCACACATCTATAAATCTAATTGCTGCAAATACTGAAGCTATTAGAATCACAAATAAGTAACCGCCATTAGAATCACTGATGGAACTTGGGTGAACTTACGTGAGTCTTAGTCCTCTGCTAGTCAAGATAAGAAGCATGTAAGAACAAGGCCTATTTTAAGGGGCGAGGAATGTTATGAGCATATGAAGGATTAGAATAATTAAGTCGTCTTAATTGATGATATGATTACCTTTCGCATATTTATTAGCAGTATTTGACTTAGTATAAAAGCCAATCTTTTGAGGAAGGAACGGGATGAATGAAATGAAACCCTAATTCCTCTTTTAGCTTCTCCCCTACCTCTCAAAGTCGTCTCGTTCTCATATTCTCTTCATCTATTCCTCATCTCCCCTTCGTCTGTTAGAGTTTTCCGATACAACCATCTTGGTTCGCATCACTCGGGCTGTGAAGAAGGTCTACAGAGCACTTGATCAGGAAGAAGGAATTGAGGTTGCATGGAATCAAGTTAACTTGCTCAAGTTCAGCGAGGACCCTGTTGTCATTGATAGGCTTTACTCAGAGGTCGAGCTGTTGAGCACTTTGAA
>JAWWMW010091521.1:0-11724 GCA_035048345.1 Echeveria elegans
GCGTTAATTGGAGTTTATGTACTTGATTTAGCTAGCATAGATATGCTGTATGAATAATCTTGTACTACATGTATCCATCCATCGAAAAAAATATCATTTGCATAATACTTTCCGCGATCTTTGGAAACAGAAGAAATCTTCGGAGTAGACGCCGCCGCCCCCTTCCACCACCACTTCGATCTCCAATTTCCTCCAATATCAGTATTTGAACGGCCCAGATTGCTTCTTAATGTTTTATGACGGCTGAGTTCAAATATGTTAGCTTTTCTATTTCTGATCTGATCCCTCAAGTATTAAAATCTACAAATCCGAGGACCTTCACTTTTTTTCTTCAAAAACTTTTCTGGTTTATTAATCTTTTCGAACTACAAATACCAGATAAAAAATACACTAAATTTAAATTATATGTTATTTTCTTTTCTATTTAAAATTAATAATTTCAAAAAAAACAATTGATAATGTGTAGTAGTAAAAAATAAAAATGGATGCCATTTTTCTTTATGGTGAATGGAATAGAATTGAATTAAAGAAAAAATACGAAGAGGGAGAGGAATAAGGATAGGATGGATAGCAAAGGGGATTCCCTTGAGATATTACAAAATCTTTTCAAGGCATATGATTGGTTGAGCTCAGGAAGCTCCACAATCCCACCACAACTTCCAACTCCACTGAACTCCACACACTCAACAAGTTTCATTCTTTAGCTCTTTCATTCCTTACATAAACTAAAAAATCTTACACTCATATCTCTCAATCCAACAACAACCATTCATTACAAACATACTTACATAACTCAGAATATCAAGATTCTTACAAGGTGCACCATCAATGGCAGCCAATATGTTGACCACCAACTTCCTTGGTCAAACTAAAGGCTCAAGTAATGCTCTCAAGGATGTGGTGCAAATGGGTTCTGGCAAATACACAATGGTTAGTTAGTGATGAATCACATTTTCACACAGTTTATGAATTGGTATTTATTTGGTTGCTAAATTTTTGTGTGTGATTTTGGAATAGGGCAATGACTTGTGGTATGGACCGGACCGTGTTAAGTTCTTGGGACCATTCTCAGCTCAGACTCCTTCATATTTGACCGGAGAGTTCCCCGGTGACTATGGTTGGGACACTGCTGGATTGTCAGCTGATCCCGAGGCCTTCGCCAAGAACCGCGCCCTTGAGGTACTTTAGGCCTGATCTGGTGAACTTAAAATTTCAGCTGTTCAAGTTACTCAGGTACTATGTGTATGTGTTTTTATAGGTGATCCATGGAAGATGGGCAATGCTCGGAGCGCTAGGATGCATCACGCCGGAGGTGCTAGAAAAATGGGTTGGAGTAGACTTCAAGGAGCCGGTGTGGTTCAAGGCTGGTGCACAAATATTCTCAGATGGAGGATTAGACTACTTGGGCAACCCTAACCTCGTCCACGCACAAAGCATTCTTGCAGTGTTGGGTTTCCAAATCCTTCTCATGGGACTGGTCGAAGGTTTCCGCATTAACGGGCTGGACGGCGTTGGTGAGGGTAACGACTTGTACCCTGGTGGCCAGTACTTTGATCCATTGGGGTTGGCTGATGACCCCGTGACTTTTGCTGAGCTGAAGGTGAAGGAGATTAAGAATGGAAGATTGGCCATGTTTTCCATGTTTGGATTCTTCGTTCAGGCTATTGTGACCGGAAAAGGGCCGCTCGAGAACCTTTTCGACCACCTGGATAACCCTGTGGCCAACAATGCCTGGGTTTACGCTACCAAGTTTACGCCTGGGTCATAAGATTGTATTGCTTATGATTATCATCCACTCACCTGGAAAAATGGGAACTTGTTATGTTTGTGTAGATTTTGAGAACAAGTTTCAATGGAAGTGAATAATTCATTTGTACAAACTCTGCTGAGTACTGGATTGTGGACTTCCTAATTCCTTTCTGATTATTGATGCATCAAACAACATAGTTCATGATATAAAGCGCGTATGCCTTACTCTGGCAGTCATCCTCAATTAGCGCAGAGCTGTAACACAAATAGTAAAGCTGATGCAGAAAATATCTGCTCTAATTTATGGGAATCGCATCTCTGACAGGTGACAACAGAGCTTGAAGTGCACACAGAGAGCATTTGTTGAGGGTTTGCTTGGAAGCTTTCGATTGCACTAGCTGATGATCATCTTGTTAAGGTACTCAGTCTGATCAGGAAAATACTCCAGCAGTTCACCTTTGGTGACCCAGACATGGTCCTCGCACTTTTTGATATTATACTTGTTGGTAGCAATTACTTGTGAGTTGTGATTTGAATAACAATCGCGGCATGAAAAAGTAAAAAGAAATCAAGATAATTGCACCAATGTAAATTGTTCTCTATTTCTTTCACTTTAGTAATGAAGATAATCATACCCTGAAAGGAAAAGAAGTTTACTGTCTGTTGGCTCTACTTCAATATGACCCATAGGTGCATTTCCAACAAAGTATGTGTTCTTGAGATCCCTAATGACTGGTTTTAAAGCAGTCTCTGCACACTGTAAAGAAATGAATTAAGTAAAAATATTAAAACCTGACACATTCTTCGAAACACATGAAGTGAGCCGCTTCTGCTCAAAAGCAATCAGTTATCACCTGGCATAATGTATCCTCGTTCTCATAAACCTTTTCAGGGAAATGTCATACAAGTTTTCCTTCTGGAGCTGAGTATGAGTCGCCATACAAGAGAAAGTAAAGCCTTCTGTCAAGTGCTCTCTGTAGTGACCTATCAGAAACTTAGAAACATTTTAATGCAGGGGCCCAAGTGTACAGAATTAACATTTCCACATTCTATGACATTTGATCAATAAAGTCATGTGAGCAAAAAATTAAAAGATGGGGAGATGTGAAAATTTTACGATTCTTATATTAAAGAGACCGAGACATCAATAACTTGAACAACAGAAATCGAAGCCAGCACCTTTTGCCATTTGTTTTATCTGCCTCGGTTATTCTAGGAGCAGGTTCGTAGTCTATGTGGTAGTTTCCTTCCCCCTGAAATCATGATACATGGATGAGACATCAGTGCAAGCCATTTAATTGTTATAAAAACCCAACGCATCTAACCAAGCTAGCCATAACCTAGAAACACAACCAAAGTAACCATAACCTTAACACGCAACCAAAGCAGCCATAACCTTCACAGACAATCAAATAACGGTTCTTTTCTGTATCAAATAATAAAATAAAAAATAACTGTGTTTTTTAGAGAACATGATTCTGCACCCCAAATTAGTACAAAATGGTAAACCATTCAATGGAGATAAAATATGTTTCCGAATAGACTATTGAGATTATTCATTTTACATGTCTGTGGCGTTGATTTACAACTGAGCAACATAAAATCAAGATGAAACGCAGGCGCAATCTTTTGAGGACGATAGGCAGCTTACCTACTTTTTCAAACATGATAACATGTATACATCCTATGTATCCCTCTAATACTATCAATCCAAACAGTTCCACACGTAAGTCACGGAAAATCTACTGATCTTAGAAGCTCATTTCTTCCCTCACAAACCATCCACTTACAAATCTCTAAACACCAGCGCCTCAAATTCACAATCATCCTAAGTCCTAACACCCGCACATTCATCCACTAGAGCTAAACAACTAAATCTCACAATATCAAATCTCACAATACCTGCGGCAGCTTTATCCAAAACCTCATCCGGATACACATGTCCATACTGCTGTCTCCACCGAAACCTACAGAACCAAATCAAACACTCAAACCCTAAATTACATCCGATCCTAAATACACAAACTAACAGCTAAACGCATAAACAGTCGGCTCAATCTTCGGAATCAAAACCGGCAGTCTTTCGAACAACACCGCCGCAACAATCTTTTCCTCACTCGTCGATGCCGCGCTACTGAAGCCACGCCTAGCGATCACCGACCTGGCAACCGCTGACGCCGTCGCCGACATCCAAGTATAACCAATTCCTCGGCTTAGTCGGAGATCCAAAACCCTAGCGTAAACCTTAGTCTGTTCTACGACGATTGAAGCCCGATAAAGTTGGCAAATTCAACGCATTTTCAAATTTCAATACTTCTATTAGTTCTTTATTTATAAAAATAAATAATAAAAAAATATTACATGGATAGCTTCGACTTCGAGCCACCACTTGATTCTTCGGCAAAAGCAGCTCGTCCACGTCTCGATTTTCCGAGCTGCTACCCTTCTGATTCCCGTCGCGATGAGCTTTGTAATCGATCACTGCAGCAGCTTTGCTAGAACCAGAGATTACGACTGCCGAGTTGGGACAGGTACATAACATAAGCATGTGTTTAATCGAGTGACATGATACTCTTCGTATTTTCGAAGCTTTGATGATGAAACGTATTGGGTTTGTGAAGAATTGTGTTTTAGTTGGAAAATGAGCGGAAAGTTTTGACCTTTGCTGTGATTGTTTTAATTTGTATGAATTTTTGTAGACATGGAATTTAGAGTTGATTGTTTTGTGGTGTTGTTTGGTTTGAATTATTTAAGAGAAGTGTGTAGTGCGCAGGGTTGTGGCTAGATGTGGTGTGCGTGGTGAGGATGTTGGCATTGGTCATGTGGAAGTGTCAGCTACTAGGATGGATGAAAGGATTGAAAGCCTTCAACTTAAGAGCATGATTAGTGCTCTTGCGGGTATGCATTTTTTTCTTCTCCTGCTGCTTATGTTAACTAGTTTAATTTTAGTGGATGGTAGAGCTGTGAATTGATTTGGGTACTTGAGTCTGGTTATTTACATGGAGAAGAAAAAAATAATACTGAAAACAGGTTTTGTCGTGACATGTGACGTTTATTGCGAATCTATTTGGAGGCTGAGATAGATTATAAAGTGGAAGCAACTATTTTGATGGATTACGCGATTTGTGTGGCTATGGAAATTAAGTTTTTGTTCTTTTTTACTTTGGATATTGCAGCATTTAATTTGCTTGCAGCTGGTTCAGCGGAGGCGGTCAATATGACCCGTGTAATGGTGAGGATTCAATTTTGTTATACTTTTTGAACAGTAAGTCTTCAATCCTTCAAGAAAACTACGTCTTATTATATGAACAAAATAAATGTGATTCTTTTTCGATTAAGTCAGGAGGGTGCCGTTTACACTGTTGCTGATGGAGGCCTTGGAGATATTTTTGGAGGCATTTTATACTCTGCTGGACAGCAAGGACCAGTTATCCGCTCTAAGCTTCACCAGGTGGATTAGAATTTTCAACGCATATTTTTTCGTACCGAAATAATACTTCGTTAGTTTCTAATTTCATAATTTTTTGTACCGGTGTTGCTGTTATTTTTGGGGCAGGCCTCGTGACCAGCCTTTCCCCTTGCACGCTGAGTGTTTTACCTTTGACACTAGGTTGTATTGGTAATAGTTTGTTGCCTTTTCTATTCTTTGTTATATCTTCGTTTTTTCTCGTCACTTATTTGGAGTCTTATATTTCTTCTCAATCATCTGCCAAAATGTTCAGGAGCATTCGATGCTGGTAAAAGTAAGGATGCGGTATTGCACCGTCACTTAGATCCATCTCTTAGTTGAATATTCTTTTTCAACTAGATATATCGCGACCGCAACAGATGCTTGAATATGTGAATAATCGTCAATACTTTGTTGAAATTTGAAATAGTCATGCCAACATTTTTACAGGTCATTGGGAATTCAGTTTCTTTTGCTTTAGGATTGGCAACCACACTTGCCGTACTTGGTGTAGCAGCATCAGTTGCTGGAAAGGCATATGGACAGGTTGGTCAAGGGTTGCCGATAGCTGCTTCTGCATTGGCTGTGGTTATGGGACTAAACCTTTTAGAGGTCTGCAGTATGCACTGTAACCCGCAATCTTAATTTCCATTAGGTTGATTGTCTGTCTGAGTAAGATCGCCACGGCTTATTGAGGTTCAACTCCCTTCATTCTTCAACAACTTTGACCCACGGGCTGCGGCCGCAAATTTTCCGCCAAGTTTGTCCCACTAACAAAGTCTCTATCAAAGTAATAATAACCTCTCCCTGCATGCATATGACACTGGTTGGGTGTATTTTCAGGTGTGCAAGCATACTTGGCCGGGCTGACATTTGCCTTGGCAGCATCACCATGTAGTACTCCCGTGTTAGCCACTCTACTTGCATATGTTGCAACATGGAAGGTAATTCACACATACCGCATGAGTCAGATCGCATTGGGTGCAACAATTAACATTTAGCGATTATTTTGTTTTGAACTCTATTTCCACAGGATCCTATTATTGGGGGCAGCTTATTGTTAACTTACACTACCGGTTACGTCTTTAGCTGCCTCTTTCGCTGGCGCATTGCAGGTATTATTACATTCGCCTACCATTATCTGTACTTGAACCTCAACTTTCTGGTCACCTCATGTACAATTTCTCACCTTGTCATTCTTGTTTTCTTTAAAGAGTCTGCTCTCATTCAGAAAATTTTCATCTTGGATCTGTCCAATGAGGTAACTGAATTAAATTTATAATCTGTTACAGACATGTTTATATAGTCTGCCACTTGTAATGTAAGCCAAAAAAATTCCTCCATAAATCTCATTTTCTTAAATAAATCACGAGCTTACACACAGAATTTTTGAATTTAATTGTTCATTAATTCTAATTATTTCCCCACCATGTTCATGTTATTATCTCAATGTGTGTTCACATCTTATGTCATGACAAATCATATATGTTTGAGTGTTGGCAAGAAAGCATACATGTTTGAGCTAAGAGATTTACGACGAGTTGCAACTGAGACATATATGCCAATCCACTAGCTCAAATGTGTAAACAGGGCAATCATAACAGTACTGATGTACCGAATTTCATAAGAATTCCGCAGTTAAGCGTGCTTGGGCGAGAGTAGTATGGATGGGGTGACCGCCTGAAAAATTCTCATGTAAATCCTCATAAAAAAAGTGTAAACAGGACGAGTTGCAACTGAAACACAATTGTCCATGTCTACATTTTTATGGGTCTAGGACGTCTACTGCCTTCTGATTGTATGCACTAATAACTCCACACGAAGTTAACAAGTTCAAAAATCATAAAGTTGTTTCTGTACCGAAGAGCAAGTCGTACTGGTCTTTAGATATTCTTTAGGACGCGGTCGAGCAGAAAACAAAACTATAATTTCAAGACTGAAATGTAAAGGCGAATTTATTGAGCTTCTTTTGTGAAACGAAAAGTATGTTATGCTCAATGAGGTCGACAATACAATTTCAAAAAAAGATTGATGTTTATAATACGCAACAAATTCATTTTCCAGTATGTCCTTACGGATGTGCAAGTGTTACATTACAACAATCAATGTGGACTAGAAGAAATGGATGGCCAACATTTATGACCAAGTGGTTGTTGTTTTTAAACCATCTATGCATGACTCATTCTTGACAGCCTACTTGGAGATGGCTGGAAATTCAACCACCTCATTGCCTGTTTACTCCGTCGTGGAGGTGATGGTAACAAAGCTCTTCTCAACACAAGCCTCTCTGCTTGATGGTTCTTCAGCTTCATCTCATAGTCATATGGCTCCCTTGTCGTCCTCTGCCTGGTGGAGCTACTCCGTTGCACCATCTTGTAGCTACTTGAAGATGATGACATGGTTGTAACTAAGGAAAATTGAGTTATAAAGAGATGGGGAAAGGGAGAGAATTCAGTTGTGGGATTTTGCTGAGGTTGTTCCCTGTCTTGTTTGGTCTTATATTAGATGCCTTGTCTCTTGTCTTGTGTCTATGTTCTTGTTGGATTCCTAATTTTCATAGTTTGACTTTGTCATGAGATGTTTTTCAAGTTGAGTGGTTTGGTTGACTGGCTGAAGCTTGTTGACCAATTGTGTATTAAAATTAAATAGAGAAGGCCTTTGACATTGACCATGGCTATATAGGACTTAAAATAAGACGGCTGTTCTTCATGGATGTCCATTTTCACCTGTTCCTACAATATTAATTGATTCTCCGGATGCCCCGGCATCGTATATAAAATAAAATCAAGATCAAGTTAGTCTATGCATCAGGGGTTGGATGCACTGGCAGATCCAGGAATCCATTCCCGATGACTATAAAAAAAATAGTACTCTTTTGAATAACTATATATATAAACCGTCACTACGCGAGCATATACAAAAGCATAACACATAGACCTAATAACGGGGAATCATAAAAAGTCCAAGTGAACTAACAAGACGATCAGACTCACCAGTACTTCTTCCCATGCCACTCGTACATTAATGGACATTTCCTTTACGTGCCAACTGCCATCAACAGTTGGTCTCTGGCGCAAAATTCACATCAGAACTTCAGTTCAATTCATCCACGCTTTTTAAAAAAAGACAATGATTTACAGAGAATGCAGGAGGAATTGTCTGGTTGCCAATATGCTTGTTCAAAAAAGTTCAAATAGATTGAAGAAAGAATGTGTTTATGAAGATAATATTTATTTAGAAAAATAAAAAATATATTTTGAGATGCCTAAAAAGAAAAAGAAGAATTATAATATGAGACAGATGGAGTACACGACACAGTGAGCAGGCGTGTGAATTGTGGACAGCGTCTTAAAATCATACCATACTTAATTATCGCTAATAGTGTACTTTTTTTTTAATGTGATCTGTATACTGCAAACAGCAAACGTCCAAAAACAACTTAAGACGGCTTAGAGCTAAAAAAAACATTACAAGAACTGATTTTGATGGTTGTAGTTTTGTTGTTGGTGATAAAGCTTAGAGCTAAAAAAAACATTACAGAGGACTTCAAGACCTGAAAAAACACAACAGGTTACACCGTGACATTTTTTTTTATCGAAGCTCACGTAATTAGAGATGATATGCAGGCGTATTTGCCTCTCGCATCCACAAGCACCGAATTCTTTGTGAGACGACAGTAATCTCGACCCAAAAGCTGGAAACTCCACCAACCAATTTTCCTTGATAACTACAACTGTTCTTTATCTTCTTCTACTCCCCATGTTGTGTTGCCACCTTATCAATTTTGTGACAGTGAAAAGAAACATAAATTGATTTGTGTGTGTGGGTGGCATGACAACTACGTAGCATCCACCGGCCGGCAACTCTCGACCGAAAATTTTCAGATCACTTATTTTCCGATTGAACACCAGCGAAGAGAGTTGAAACTGGACCTCCCACAAAAACTGTATCATGATTTTTAGCAAGACAACAACATGAATGCTTCTCCACAAAACGAGATTTTTTTCTTTTTCAAATCAGATTGTCGGACGGTTTTTGATGGTTGTAGTTGAAGTCTTGCTTTTTAAATTCCTAGCCCTGTACAGCATCAATATTTTCAGAAACACAGTCTGAAGCTCCAAAAGGCATGTGAAGTTACAGAAATAGTCTTACTATGAATATGAACTGCAGTCAAATAATTCAGCTTTTAACTCTTTCAATTTTCAAAGCTGGACGAGAGGATAACAACTTTGAATTGCTTCTCCGCGATCCAAAGCATTGTAGGCAGAGGAAGCAAAATTCTGCATCATCAAACTTGAGAATTGAGATTGTTGAGGTTGAGGATAAGTCACTGATTTACAGCCACGTGGATGGAGCTTATACCGGAGGGAGGAAGGACAGCATATGGTGGATTACAGAGTTTGGTATGTAGCTGATGAGATCCACATCATATAAACTCTGAGAATAGTGGAAATTCACTAGCTGTAATTGGAAAATGCCCGAGGTTTCATTCTTTCTCATAGAAGTACATTGCAGGCTATCCCGGGAAATAATTACGGCCAGCAACAGCATACCAAGATACACGAGTAACCATATATACTGGTCGCACGGATCAATCACGGAACAAGAGAAATAAAAATGGATTTCAATAGGAACATCTCTATTAAGTACATGTACAAAAAAACAAAGCAGCGGGCAGTAGCCTTCTCCTATTCTGCGAAATTAACAAATTGGAGATATACCTGATGATAGCTTGCTAACTTTTGGAAATGAATGTAGCTGGGTTATGAACCTCTATGAATCTTTAACTGCAAGTAGCAATCAGACCATCATGGATGAAACCATAAGAACACATCTATAAACAATTGCTTCAGAAATTAAATCTTCAGGCACCTCAAAATCCAATACACATACTCGGATACAGTTGCTCAAAGATAAAAAAACAACACCTTCATCTTCAAATGCCAGCACTATAAACTTGTAAGGAAAACTGAAAACTAAAAGCGCATAAGGGGATCAAAGTCACTCACAGTCGCCAAAACTTGATGATATGAAGAGTCTCCTCCACAGTAGACCTCTGCAAAAGTATCCTAAACCCAAACCCTCTCTCCTTCATAATCCCGCAAATCTCACCAGGCTTATTTTCCGTCAAAGTCACCAAATACATCCACCCATCATCAGCCAAAACCTTCTCAGCAGTCACCAAAATCCTATCAATCACACTCCTGCCATCCACACCACCAGCCCAAGCACTCCCTATCCCCTCCACACCAACCTCATCTTCCGGCGTAGGCACATAAGGCGGATTCACCACCAAAACATCAACTTTCCCATCCAACCTCGCCTCCATTCCATCTAACAAATCAGTTTCAACCAAATCTACATGACCTTTGACAAAGCCGTGAGCAGTCAACGTTTGGGAAGTGACGGTCAACGCGTGAGGGTTTATGTCTGTGGCGATGAAGTGTGAGTAATTGGATTGTTGGAGGATGAGTGCTAATGAGGTGATGACGTAACCGCTGCCGCAGCCGATTTCGACGCAGAGAGATGGATTGTGGGAGAGGAGGTTGAGTCGGTCGGAGAGGAGTGCGTCGACTAGCGCGAATGAGTCGTCGCAAGGTTCGTATACTTCTGGATGACTCGCGACTAGTCGGATTTGAGCTATGCGGTGCGCCATTGCTGTTTTTGGGGATCGGATTGAAATGTGAAACCCTAATTCATTGAGATGTCGAAACTTCAAAGTCCTTTCGTTGTAAATCCTAAAACTCATAATTTTTTAGCGATTTTTATTATTTTTTGGATTTTTATATTCAAAAATTAATTTATTTAATTTTGCCCGATATGGGTTGACATCTACTAAGTCACCGCAACTTACGTTATTTATACAAAAAATCTTAATAAATACTAGCAACATAATCCATCCGTCTCAAAAAATTCTTCCTATTTTTCTTTTTGGGCGTCTTCTAAAATTCTTCCTACTTTCCTATTTTTAATAATTATATCTCATCTTTTTTCACTCAATACACTATCTTTCTTACTTTATTACTATTTATTTTCCTACTTTTACATTATTTTATCACTCACATAATCATTTTTTCTCTCAATACACTCTATTTTTTACTTTATTACTATTCACTTTCCTACTTTTACAATATTCTCTCGCTCACACAGTCTCTCACACACACTCACAGAACACTCTCTCTCTCACACTCTAACACTCACCTAGCTCTCTCCCACAAGATTCATTAAAATGCGTGTCACTCCCTCAATCAGGAAAACATGCTATGTTTATCTATCAAGGTAACAGTCACCATCTAGATTTCCGATATGCAATGTTGGACTCTAAGTTTGAAATTATCTATCGGCCGGAAAACATGAAAAAACTGTAGACTGAGGCTGTGTGTCTGGTTTTTGCCCAAACAGTGATACAATAATCAGATAAACAACAAGATCAGGAAAATGGTTAAAACATTAAGGCCCCGTTTGGTTGCGGGAAAAAAAGTGAGGAAAGAAAAATTTAAAGAAAAATGATTTTCCATGAGAAAGTT
>JAWWMW010091532.1:0-11724 GCA_035048345.1 Echeveria elegans
TGTTAAAAACTAATTTACTCTTTGTACAAATGTGTGTACCTCAATTGCCTTTGGCATTGGGAGGAGTCTGGGTGATTGTTTGATGTTTGTTGTGGCCGGAAGTTGACCGGAAGTGCAGGGCAATGTGGCTGGAAATGGACTGGAATGGCAGCTGATGCTGCTGCTCTGTTTAGAAAAGAGGCAGAGAAGAAACATCGTCGTTTTAGCTACATGCGGGAACTTTTTGAGCTTAATGGGCTCAGGCCCAAGTGAGGAAGTTGGAAGGCGCGTTTGAGGTTTTTAAAAGGCATTGAAGCTACGCCGTTTTGAGCAGTACATGTGCATTTTAAGTCGTCTTCTTCTCCAGTTCAAAAATATAGATTTGGGGCTTTAGGGTTCATTCAAAAATAGAGAACCTGGGTGGTTTGTTGTGGTGGTGACGAGTCTCTGCTCATCCAATCTGAGGCGTCTCGTCCGGTCGACGTGCACAGGTCTTGTAGTTCTAGTTAGTTTAGTTTCATTGTTGCTACAGTGCGTAGTCTTTGTGCTAGGTTTTAGACTAGTGTAGGAATCTTGGATTTGTCAAGATTCTTGATTGAAACTTGTGTATTGTGCTTGGTTTGCTTAGTGGATTTGTGCTCAGCCTTTGCGGCTGAGACCGTGGTTTTCTTCGGACACTCCGCTTCCACGTAAAATCGCTGTGTGTTTACTTATTGTTTTTGCATAATTATTTTGCGGAACTTTAGGTAACTTGATAGGATTTGTATATTCGGTTTAGTTGGATCTTTAGGTATCAATCTAGACTCCATTTTGCGTTCACAATTGGTTTATCTGAGAATGAATTGAGCTAAATGTATTGATTGCTTGGTTCAGGGTTATCTGAGGATGATATCGACAAAGGAATCGCTTCAGATGGAATTGGTCAATACTCTGAGAAAGAGGCGTTTAAAATCTAGACTTACACATCTCCTTTTATGCTTTTGTTCTGAATTGTGATATTGTGTGCCGAGAGTAACTTAGATGATTGCTAGTTCAATTTCGGTTTCACAATTTCTTATTTGAGTCTGTTGAGTAGCAAATGTGTGTGTCCTTGTGGAGAAGATGCGGATGTTCGGTTAATAAGATAATAATTATGTGTCATGATGATGTCATGGTGATGTCATTTACTTAATTATTAAGTATGTGTGATGTAAGCAGTGATGTCATCTGCGATGACGTATGCGCTTACGTAAGTGTGGGAATATTCTCTAGAATATTTCAATAGTAAACTTAGTGTGCAAGTTTGTAACTCCTATAAATAGGAGTGCTTGGGTTGTGTTGTAGGATAAGCTTTGCCTGTGTGAGAGTTCTAGAGAGATAAGCTCTAGAGTCCAGAGTCTAGAGTCTGTAATCCTTTGAGTGTTCAATAAAGCTTCCCCCTTCCATATATCTGTGTCTACCACCAATATCCTAACTCTGATATTGATCCGATAACCTCCTGAGTGGTTGTATCCGCTATGTGCGGCTAATTTAGACTAATAAATATGTACATTGACATTACCACATTACATTTACATTCATTTTCATATCAAAGCTGTAGAGATGAAGTCACACGTCTCATTTTAACTGGGAAGGACGCATATAAAGATATGATAAAACTTATGTATGAGTTCCAAAATTTCGATTTTTTAATCATATCCATATTTCCCTTTTGGTGCAATCGTATGAATTTATATGACCATTCTAACTTCATTGTCAAATGTAACCTGTACGTACCGTTCATAAGTGATAACCGGCTGGTTTAAAAATAAAGTGGAGAAGCAACAACTACGGTCATACTTAAAACACTGCGTAAACAACGTTCCGACAGACCAAATTTCCAACAATTGTAAACCCGACACACACAACAACATTGCACAGCCACCAACAAGGTTACTACAATGCTTCTATCTGTATCCGTTTTGAAACCTAGGCTCATCATTCTCTTCTTCCTTGCCATATCCATTTTTTTTATCACTGGATAAAGTATCAAGTGCTTCATCCGCAAGTGCGCGGGCACTGGATCGAAGATGACGACGACGATGAGCAGTCAGCAATAGAAGAGGATCACAGGAGAGGCTTAGCGCAGAATACCAAGTATGTAAGCTACAGTGCTATTAAGAAAAACTCTGTGCCATGTAATAAGAAGGGCTCTTCTTACTACGACTGCAACAGCAGGCAGAAGGCTAACCCTTATAAACGTGGTTGTAGCAAGATCACTAACTGTTACAGATATACTAAATATCTAGTTAAACTTCCTTTTTTGTGTCAATGTTTAACATTGATGTCGTATTATTGATCATTTGATGAGAATGGGTAGATGTCCACAAGTCCCTGTTAAAGTGCTATTATGTTTTTATATACTTAGGGAGCTTCTCCATCTTCAATGATTTTTCTTGGCCATATTTAGGAAAGATACATAAATCTATGAAATACAGAACAATGTTGACCTCTTTACTGCTTGATAGATGCACTTGCCTTGCGATTAAATATCAGCCGCTTCCCGATATCCCAGTTCTTTTATGTTAACAGCGTTCCTTTTGAACAATTTTGCTTGGCGATTTTTCTCAGACAAAAACTGAGAGTACCATTTAGCAGACAACTTAGGAGTTCTATGCAGGGTTTGAAAATCAACATGAACAAGACCAAACTTTATTGTGTACCCAAGTATCCATTCAAAACTGTCCATCAAGCTCCATACAAAATACCCTCTTACATCTGCTCCCTTCCTGCACCAATTCAATGTACACAACACAACATAACATAGCATAACATAAATACGGTTGAAAGTGTATACAGAAAACAATTGATTTGACCACCTGGTTCGCCATACATACCTGACAGAGCGAGCTAATGCTGCAAGGTACTTTTTCATAAAATCAACTCTCTCAGTATCATTTAGCTCTTCTTCCATACTTTCCTTAACTTCCCTAGCATATCCTTGCAACCCATGTTCGAAATTCGGTCAGAGTCGTTGTTTTCCGGTAAACTTTCTATAAAAGAAAAGGTCAAAAAGGATGTATAGAACTCTAGAAATATGTTTTCTTACCATTTTCAGTGATGAACATTGGAGTATTGTTGTATCTTTCTCTGACTAGGTTTACTATTTCCTCCATGCCTCTTGGAACCACCCAGAACAGGGAGTTTCCAGTCTGGATAACATGCAGAAACATCGCATTTAAGAGATTAAAGGTGTAAGCAGAACAATGGTAAAATTTGGTTTTCTGGATATTAACTAGGGTGATTATGCTACCGCATTGCCTATGGGGACACCATCTCTTTCTGTGGCCATCTTCAGGAACCCGGCTGCTGGATTAGCGTCTTCAGCTGAGCACGTAGATGATATATGCGAGCAGTCCATTACATATGCGGTGGTATAGTGGTTTACTCCAATGAAGTCCAAACTTCCTTTTAGGAGTACCGATTCGTCATGTGTGAATAACGGCAAGTTGTTCCCGTGCAAGAGTCTCAGCTCAGGTGGGTAATCACCGAATATCAGAGGATCAGCCATCCTGTTTGTTATGCACAGGCAGAATTAAAATGAATGAGAAATATATCATAAACCGAATGGAAACTCTTGAATCATGCGCTGCATGCAAAAAACACAGACAGGTGTTGCACACTAAATCCTTGATTTTTGCGAGGTAAAGGCCTAAAGGATGTGTAAAATTTACCACAAACTATCAAAGGCAAAGGCCCGGTGAACAGCTTCCAAGTCTGTTTCTGAATTACTAAAGGGCTCATACATATTGAAGTTTCCAACAATTCCAACTAGGCCGCCTTGTTCCTTCTTGTATTTTTGACGGTACAGTTCAGTTGCCTTACCATGAGCTAGTAGCATGTGGTGCATCACAACTAGGGGTTCGATGACTGAGTTCCCAGAAGAGCAATTTCCAAAAGGAGGTGAACAATGACCAGGTGGGTAGTTTCCATTTAAGTACGCCTGTTGTGAGTACATATTCGGTTCATTGAGGGTAATCCAATGCTTCACTCTATCCCCAAATCGGCTAAAACAGACATCTACTAATTTCAGATACTCATCCCTGCAAAAAAAGGACAAGTCAAGAAACTGAACTTGAGCTACAAAACAACGGCAAGTATCATACAATACAACAACTATATGACTCTTTTTGTTAATTTGTTATATTTTGTTTATATGGTGGGGGCGAATTGAGCTGTTTCTGCTAAGAGAGTTTACAACTGAATACTTACTGCATAAGAGGGCTGAGCCAGGCTCCGAATCTGGTTTCAAGCTCTTGAGGAAAGTCATAATGGGAAATTGTTAGAAATGGCACAATTCCTGCAAATAATAAACACTTAAGTTTTTGTAACCAAGTAAAGTGAAGTCAGTCTTCTGTCCTGTGTGCAGCAGCAGCAGCTAAGGTACAGATTTACAACATAACCTCTGCACAGAAGGTTGTTGATAATGCCATCATAAAAGGCTATTCCTCTCGCGTTTACCGCTCCAAAGCTGCCTCCTATATTGAATTGGTTGGACACAGCATAAAGTTCAATAACTACGAGAAAATTAATTGGTGGTTGTAAGAAGGAATCTGGTGATGCATGCTTACTGGGTAAAATCCTGGACCATGAAACAGAAAATCGGTACGCATCAACTCCCAAAGAGTGCAGTAATTCAATATCTTCCTACAAGCAGCAAAAACACGAATCAACATTATAATAAAAGATTACTAAGAAAACGTGTTAGCAGATAGGTACTATACCAAAGAGCTAATTGCTTACTTGCCAGTGATGGTAATGGTCGCAAGCGATATCTCCATTACTGCCATCTAATATGGAACCTGGTAACATTGCAAGTAGTGCGTGAGTAAATTAAGTATGTGATGTTTGTATACAAGTAAGTGTTGTGGGGGGGTTTAGGGACCTGGGAGATGGGTGAAGACATCCCAATTGCTCAGAGATTTGCCATTGTCGAAGGGAGCTCCTTCAATCTAGGGTAATGGGAGCTGGGGAGTATAAGTAAAACTTAATGTGCAATGCACCCATGTAAACTGTATACCTGATATGATGAAGTGGCAGCGCCAAACAAGAACGCATCCGGAAAATGAGCCCGAGTCACATCCTCGTGTTCAGCTGAGCAGAATGGAAAACTGAGAGGAAGAAGAAACTGAAAGAGTGCACGCTGCAATAGCAATGACAGGATGATGAACATATTATTATTGGAGTTGTTTTCCATCCTCGGAAACTGAAATTCTAGCTACCTCTTCCTCTGATCAGTGATGCTTTATCAATAAAAAAAGAACATTTTTATTATTGGATAATGTCTTTTTGACAAGTGGAGTCTTTCAAATGTCTCCTCTCCTCCACTGTCTTGGTCTTGGTTAATTAGTTGAGGTGTCATTCTCATGTTGTTGAATTGTACTATCATTCACTTATTGTTGAACATAAACGGGCTTGAGCCATCCATACACTAAGATTTAATTGAGTGCCAACTCCCAACCCCATGAGACCTGTAGAACAAGTTAAAGTTTTTTTTTTCGATAATGGGTTACACGGGTACAAATTCATACAAGACATAAATAACATCTAGTACCTAAAATTCTATAACAGCACATGTCACTCTAGACACAAATACCCAATCTAAAGCAAGCACTAAATTGCTATGCTAAAAATAACCCCCAAGCCTCGAAACAACCGAGACCACGCATATTCCAAATGAATAACAAAGGAAAGGCCAGATAAAGAAACTCAACCGTCACACCATCCCCGACCGAACAACTTCCGGCAGTAACTCCACACATTTAAAGGAGCAATTATTTTCACGTTATCTTTTTTTTTTTTCCAGAGAACTATCCAATTATTTTCAATTTTCACATTTACCCACAAATTTTGATTTTTCCGCCTAATTTAGCAGCGCGTGATAAATACATGCGTCTATGTGCCATTAAATCTAACGGTAACCTAATTATAAGTTAAATGCATTACATAAAACCAGTATTATTTTAGGGTGATTGTTATTTTTTTAGAGAACTATCCATTTGTTTTCAATATTTACAATTTACGACCCTTATGGAGTGACGACGACATCAAGTTTCAATTGAATTCGTATGGGATTTGGGTGGGCTTTGGTCGAGATTAGGATGGTTCAAGTGGTGGGGTTGATTGAATTCCGACAGACAATTAAAGGTAGAGTTGTAGGTCGTTTGCGTGGGATAATACTCATTAATATTTTAAATCAGCGTGATAGTATTTGAACATTTCGAAGGGTGTAGGACCAAATGGAGGAAGGTAAAAGATGACTGAATTATGTAATGGCTCGGTTAGGGTTTTGTGATTTTTTAGAACTCAGCCTAATTAAACATGGTGGTTTTGTGAAAAGACAAAGATAGGTGACAATTTATTTTGTGTGGTTCTTAGAAAATTATTGAAAGACATGGTTAGTTTTCTGGATTACAAAAAGAAAGCGGTGTGTCGTTGGAAAGATAGTTTCACTCATGCGCTGTTAATTTGGACGAAAAATCAAAATGGATGGTAAATTGTGAACATTGAAAACCAATTTTAATTAACAATAATCATTTGTCTAATACGCGTTTTACCAGAAACCACCTGTAAAATCGATAATATTCAAACTTACTGGTCGCTGAATTATTAACACTATTATTACTAACAATGTAAACTGTAGTACGAACTATTTCACATGATGTGTTTCAACAACTCATGTAAAACAGAGTTTCGAACAAACCCCAATGTTAAACTGAATTTTATTAATGTGTGGAGTTAGACCAATCTTACACACTATTTAAGTACAAGCTTAGCCTTATTTAGTTAAACCTTTGAGTTTGGGTTGAGCTTATTACTAGGAAAATCAACTTCGATTTAAAGGGTTTTCTTATCAATAAGATAATGTTTCAGGGATAATAACTTCATCACCTGAATACTATGGATAATAACTTTTTTAAATGTTTCATAGCCTGTCTACATGATTATCTAGTTCAGTCATGTCTGATATGCCATTATGCGGATCACAACACACGCCTCTCACAATGTGACCGATAATGCCATAACAGATCACAACACATTCATCGCTAGTCATTAAGTCCTAGTCTATCCCAACAAAGGTTCTTGTCTAACCAATATTGAACCAACTATTCATAGACAAATACTTGGTAATAGTAACTTCAGGTTAATATGCCAAAGTCATATGAAGTTTCCATTTCATGCTTGGGTTATCTCTGTCACAAACAACCACTCGCTCACATTCATTAATTATATTATCAACATATAAATTTCATTATTTGCTATGATAAGTATGAATCAAAATCACTTCATTATTCAATGAAGTTTGTATCCATATTACCCGAAACACGAAGGGTTACTAATCACTCATGCTAAGATCGAAGCACAATTCATAGTAAATACGAAAATACAAGAAGAAAAGAGATATCGTCACTACTTTAATCTTCGACTCCTTCGTCGCCTCCGGAACGCGAGTTCTTCTCTGAAAAATCCTTCTCTATAGAATGAGGTTGATCCCTCCTCCAAAAAGCTCTCCCTTTGAGGGAGCACAAGCTATGAAAATTTTTCACCCCCAACACCTCCTTTTATGGTGTTTTGGGCTATATATAAATACAATTTGAGTGTGAAACATGCTTACACGACAACAATGTAGAGTGTGAAAACGACTTGCACGCTCAACATCAAAGTTGTAGCTTATTAAAAGAGCTTCCAAATGGTTCTTGAATCATCACGAGCGTAGCTCGTATGCAAATGTTATGGCACTCACAAGGTCGGAAGGTCAAGCACGTGAAAGCCATTCACGCGCACTTTTGCGCATTTGTTCGCTTGTTTTGGCTCATTTTGCCCCTCTTTTTTGCATCTTTCCGTATCTTTTGCTTTTTTGGTGTAAAACTTCATGAACATGCTTTTGGACCTGTATGATATCAATTTCACTCAGTTTATTTCAAAAAATATAACAAAAATTGGACTGAATTAACAAAATAAGGTGTGAAAAACCTATATGATTTTGGCTCATTACCCATTAGAATATTTTATTATCTAAACTCACCCATTAAAAGAATTCTAACAAAAGCCATTTCACTGCAGACAATTTCTTTTAAAACTACTATCACCGCACAATATAACTTGTGTCATGTGTTTTTCCATTTTTTTTTTTTTGATTTATTGGTATTCTGATCGTGAATACTTTGATGTGAAAATGGTGGTAAACACTAAAAATGGTTTATGTTTGAGTATTGACATCATGCTTTATGATGGATTCACCCGAGAAGCCCCAAATTACTACAAAGTACAAATGGTCTCCGTTCTCCTTCAATCGCCATCTCTCCCCTCTTGATTCCTCCAACATACGTCCTACTCAGGTACCTTCTAATGAACAACTCATTTTCAAAGCGCGCTGAACTGGTTTTATGTGGTGTATTTTGATTATAATATGAGTTTATTTTTATTGATTCGCAAATCAGGACTCATGCTATCCGCAAATCACATAGGAATACTGAATAGGATTTTGGTTCATTGTAGGGTCACTTCCCACAACACTTCAGGATGACGAGTACTCCATCTAAACCCATCTTTAATTAAATGTTAGTCTCATCTGTTTGCTCTTAGTCGTATTCAATTTTGTTGCTAGACATATGATCTGTGACATTTTGAATTTTTCACGTTTCAAGACATCTATTTTCTTGGGGTACTTTGTTTTAGATTTTGGTCGTATAAGATAGGGAATGCTGGCGATTACAGTTGAGATTAATTTAAAATGCTTATTTATTATTTATATTTTGGCGTCTTAATACATATATGATGATCCCATCCGTTGGATTTAATAAATTAATGACTAAGATGATGACCATGTGTATGAGAGAGAAATAATAAATTAATAAATATATTATGCATTTATTATTTCTCTTTTATACACGTATCATAATTTAAATTCAACGAATGAGATATTATCCTTCCGTCCTCAGATAATTTGTGATCTCTAAAGAATCTTTTTCATAATGATACTGCAATAAAGAATGAATCTATGTCAAGCTAAAAATATGTTGTTTGTATACCAAATCATTACAATTAGAAATATATTTTTAAATATAACACGGTTTAATCATGATTCCCAAAAAACAAGGACTTAGCAAAAATCAGGAAAGGGAAAATGCTCAAAGAGATGGTGAGTAGAGGCTTATATCATGATGACAAAACTTTTTTTTCTTTGTTGAGGCAGTGGAAATGATGATTCCCATGTACGGAGTACAAAGCAGCAACACTGCAAATCAAAATAGTCATGGATGTGCAAAGAATATTCATAGTAAGAACTGTAGGCCTTAAAATTCTCGGCCAAAACCCTAAAAGCCCATATACGAAATCTTAGAAGTCCATGAAGCAAACCCTAGCCCATTCTGATCTCAATAAAAAGAGGGGTAATTTTTTCAGTGGTTTTCGAGGTTTGGCATATTAACAATTTCGATCTCTGTGTTTTGAAAAATAGTCATCATAGTTTCTGTTCTACATTTTTCAGGGATCAGGATGACTAATATTTTATGTACGACAGGGACCAGCATGACTATTTTCCAAAATACGGGATCGGAATTACTAATATGACAAATCTCAAGGATCGCTGGAGAAATTACTCTAAAAAGAGTGTTTGAATTTAAGTTAATATTAAGGAATCATCGTATGATTCGAATTTTTTAAGGAACCACCCATATACGGATATGGATGATTTCTTAATATTAACTCTTTAACATTCAACACACACTTGGGAGAAGAAGAAAGAAGGGAAGAGAGGAGAACAAGAGAGACGGAATAGAGAAGAAGGAGAGGACCCATCGCTGACAGCCGCCTCCGCATCTGAACTCTAGCCAGCAGTCGGCAACTTATGTCAACCAACTCTGGCTGGCGCCACAACATCTGACCTCCTCTGCCGACTTCTGGCCACAAACTCTGGTCGCTGCCATCGTCGATCAAAGTCAACGCTTCGGTCAAAAGTTAATGTTCTGATCAGAAATATGTGAAACAAGGAATGTTACTGCTCATGGAAAACAAGTACATCATCTTCAGGATATTTACAGATAAACAATCTTATTTGATGTTGTTTTTTCATAGAGATGCCCTTATCTCTTTTTTTCCCCGAATAAATGACCTTATATTTTTGTCGTTATCAAGGCAACACCTTATGCTTTCAAAAAACAATAACATTAAAATATAAAACTAGTTATTATAACTTATTCTAAAGATTGAAAAAACTTCAATTTTATCATTATTAAGGATTGAAAAAAATGCATCGTAAAATTGACAAATTTCAAGTAAATAGAATAAATCATGGTTTATAAGTCACAAAAACACTTTTAAAAATAATTCTCAAAAGAGTGAAATTCAAATTTAAAATTTCCAAGTTTTAATTTTTGATTTTATTATTTTTAAACTTATAATGTATTTTCTAATAGAGTTAATATTAAGGAACCACCCATATGATTCGGGTTTTTTAGGAAACCACTCGTATGAATTAAGTTTTCTTTGACACACCCATATGATCATTATTTTTCCGGAAGCCACCCTTCCAACTTAGGCGATGAATTTAACTGCACCGAGGAGTGCAAAACTGAGTTTTAGTGCAGATATATCGACATCACCATATTTCACCTAAGAAAAATGAGTTTCAGTGCAATTAAATTCATCATATAATTTGGAAGTGGGTGGCTTCCAGAAATATAACCGATCTTATGGGTGGCTTTCAGAAACATAATTGATCTTATGGGTGGTTTTATGAAATAGTGGGTGGCTTTCGAGAAAAAACAATGATCATTCGGGTGTGTCAATGAAAATTAAATTTATACGGATAGTTCCTTAAAAAATCTAAATCATACGGGTGGTTTCTTAATATTAACTCTAATATAAATAATCAATTGCATATTTTCTACGTCAATGGAGATACCGAATTAGCTAAAGAGTTATACATTATCGTCTTCTAAGAGCAACGTTACACAGGCCCAACATGCATAATGGCCCATGTGTCAGGCAGAAATAAAAAACCATTTACATTAGTCATTCTTCAACGCTCCTAGGTTAGGTAAAATTATACCGACTCACCTCTTCCCTCTCCAAATCTACTCTACTACTCAACATCTCATTCGGTATTTGTCAATTGGTCGTTATCTACTCATCTTCTGCTACACTCTTCTCCTTTTCTCAGTTCGATGTGCGCGAAGCAGCCATTACTTTCACTGTGCCTAAATCTACTCCACCTCCATCAATTCAGAAATTAAGGTATGTTTGACTGGTCTGCTACTTATGGAGCAACCGCTTGATGGTCTTGCACTCCTGTGATATTTTTTTATATGCTCGAATATTGATTTTGGTTTGGCTTTCTGTTTTAGATAGGGAATCGGACAGGTTTGTTTAGGTTCCATCAGGCTGATTTGCTGGTTTTAATAGTGATTTCGTTATGATTTTGATTCAAATTTGGTATATAAGGGAAATCCAATTGCTTAAAGTATACGTGTTCATCCTTTTACTTGAACTATAAATTTCCGAATGTTCAGATGCTGGCTAGGAATGTTGATACCTTGACCACAGAATTGGAGGTGGATGTTAGATATTCGATCCCGAATATATGAATCCGAATACAGTGATTGAATCGTAAGATTACCAATAGAAAACCCTATTGCTCAAAACTTATAACGGAAGCGTACCTTTTGCAGCCATGAAATCTTTCCTGGTTATGGATCTTCCAAAGTATCCTGACCGGAATCGAAT
>JAWWMW010091592.1:0-11719 GCA_035048345.1 Echeveria elegans
CTCAAATAGGTGACAGAAAAAACTGAACATGAAAAAGTACATCAGATTCATGAATTATGTACATCAAACAAGGGACAAGAATTTCATGTCTCATCACTTTCTGATTAGCATGATGTTGTCTCTTCAATCATTTTTTTACAGTCAAAATGAGAAGAATACTCAGTAAAAATATCGAACAAGCTATTAAGGATTAATGTAAATATTGTGTTTCTATATTTGTCCCTTTTAATTTAAAAATCATTTAATAGTGTAATTTAATCTAAAACGTAGAATAAATCAGATATATAAACATGATCTTTTTATAATTTTTATTTTAAACACCCTGTAGATAAATTTAGGTTGCCAACCACTACGGAAATATGGTCAGCAAATACATTAGAAGAAACTGACGTGTAAATTCAATCCTTTGAAAGCCAATGACGCGAACACCCCTACTAAACACATCATTTACAACACTGTATACGGATACTCCACAACAAAGAAGGGTAAAACAGTCATTCACCAGAGAAATCGGATCGCTGACTCCACGTGTCGATAGCATTCTGACCTTATCGTCCATTTTTTCAATATAAATCGGAACTTCATCCTATAGATCCCAACTGAAGCGTCTTTGAGTTCAAAATCGCGATCGATTGTTCCATTTCAGTTTCGCGTCAGGTTCTTCGCTACACTATTCAACTGTTTGATTGTCTTTGTCTCTTAATTAATATAGCTGTTTTTTTAGCGACCGTGTTTTATTGAGGATGAAGATCGAGAGGATCGCTTTCGTCGCTCTCTATGTGTTTTTTATTTGTGTTGCTGCGGTAAGCATTGTGTTGATTTAATGGAGTTTGGTGGTTTCTGAGATTGATTTGTGTTTCAATTTATGGTTGCATGTGGTTTGTTAGGTTGCTGTTGGTCCGCCAACTTGCCCGGCCAACAATTCTCCTGCGGCTGGATGTGGTGGTGATAATGGTGAATGGGAAGGGGAGTTCTTCCCCGGAATCCCCTTTATTAAATATGAGGTACTCAACTTGGTCGAAAGATATTTATTTCATCACGTAGTCAGTTTCCTAAGACTTAATATGAGGATACTAAGAAAATTCTAATGTGTTTCAGGGACCTAGGAGCAAAAATTATCTAGCCTTCAAATGGTACAATGCGGAGGAGGAGATACTAGGCAAGAAGATGAAGGTTAGATTGTATTTTATAAATGAGTATGTTGTCAATAAAGTAGAAGGTGATGTCTGGCAGTGAAAATGTTTGTCTGATGCAGGACTGGTTGAGATTTAGTGTTGCGTTTTGGCATACTTTTAGGGGAACTGGAGGCGATCCATTCGGTGCCCCTACTAAGTTTTGGCCATGGGAGGATGGTACCAATTCATTGGCCATGGCCAAGAGGAGATGTAAGTTTAACATATGGTATTCTATGACCAGTAAGTTTAGCATACTTCTGAAAGCACTTATTAACTCCTTCAATTTGTTGCAGTGAGAGCTAATTTTGAGTTTCTCAATAAACTTGGCGTTGATAAGTGGTGCTTCCATGACAGAGACATAGCCCCTGATGGCGCCACCTTGGAGGTGACTGATAATGTCTTCAGATGCTCAATTTTGTTTTTGACTTGTCCCTCTTTATAAAAGTAGTTGTGTTGTGACCCTCAACAGTTCAAATAAAATGGTTTACTGTTAGGATCATTTGTTGTACTACACTTTTATGGGCCGCCTTAGCTCTGCTTTTCTATTTTTGTCATGGTGTCAGTTACCACTTGCCAATGGACAAAATTTATGTATTCGAGGTTCTGATTATCCTACTAATTCATCTTTCTTTCTAGGAAACCAATGCCAACTTAGATGAAATTGTTGCTCTTGCAAAGGAGTTGCAGGTGAATATTCAATATCTGCTTGTATAGTATTATGTATTAGTCTCGGCTAAGTGACAGTGAATGATAATCTAAGTTCGTGTAAACAAATTGTTCTGCAGGGAAACAAGATAAATCTTCTATGGGGTACAGCTCAGTTGTTTCATCATCCTCGATACATGCATGGGGCAGCTACCAGGTTCTGATCTAGGATTAAGTTTTCCAATAGCTCCGCTGTTTGAATGCCCTTTTGTTGCCCATTCATGAAATTTGGTGTTTGGATGTTGTAACAGCTCCGAACTTGGTGTATTTGCATATGCTGCAGCTCAAGTAAAGAAAGCCATGGAGGTGTGCTACTTATAATTGTGTTGTCAATTTTAGCATAGTGATATATCTCCTGTTCAGTGTCAAGTGTTTTGTAATAGTATTGGAATCTTAGTTTTTTTTTTTTTTGTATTAACTTACAGGTGACTCATTATTTGGATGGAGAAAACTATGTCTTCTGGGGAGGTCGTGAAGGATATCAGTCACTTTTAAATACGGATATGGAGAGAGAACTTGATCACATGGTATAATGGCCAAATGTTTCTACAAGTTACACTTCTGTTCATGTTGTTCTTTAGTCTCATTTTGTCTTGCACAGGCAAGATTTTTCCAAGCTGCGGTTGCTTATAAGAAGAAAATTGGATTTAATGGTAACAGTCATTCATTTTTTGATGGTTCGTTCTGTTAGCGATTTTCTTGTTGCTTTTGCGTTAACTTGTTTTCTTGTTCCTTGCACTCAGGCACTTTACTGATTGAGCCAAAGCCTCAAGAACCCACTAAGCACCAGTATGCTTCCTAGTTTTATTATTTGATGTTACTGTGACATTAGTCAATGGTGTGTTCTTCTGCTTATAGTACCTGACTGTCACCTTCTAGGTATGACTGGGATGCAGCCACATCAGCCAACTTTTTGCGGAAATATGACCTTATTGGTATATTAATACTTACTAATATTCTGATTCCTAAATCTTATAGAAGATTTCTAACCCGTAAAGCCCTCTGCATTTTCATATCTATTGTCACAATTATGAAGAAATAAGGGTGCCGTCGCAATCAATTTCCTTGCCTCGATTAGGTTGCAAGGGTACTTCAACCAGTTAGTCTAGTATATTTGTTCACATGTTGTAATGATTGATTGCATGCTCTGTATGATGTAGACAGGTTTTACACTTCCTCACATGCATTTTTATGACTGTTTTTGTAATCTACCCTGCATTCATTAACTTTCTTATGCAGATGAGTTCAAGCTCAATATTGAGTGTAACCATGCCACCCTATCTGGTCATAGGTACTAGCTGTGTATCTTTCGTACATTCTAAAACTAAAAGCATTGTAGAATTTAAATCGAGTTATGATATCCAGCTGTCATCATGAGCTTGAGACCGCAAGAATCAATGGTTTGCTTGGAAACATAGACGCCAATACTGGAGATCCTCAAGTTGGTAATGATTTATATGTAGTGTTGGCATGCTAATTTTCTATACCTTGTGGACAGTCTTGCTTTTCGCTATCTATGAACTGTGAATTATAACACTCTTGACTGTAATGAACATTTAGGTTGGGATACAGATGAGTTCCTCACGGATATTGGAGAGGCCACAAAGGTTATGTTAAGTGTGGTGAAAAATGTTAGTAAAACACCCATAACTACATCCAAAATAATCATCATAATTACTTCAATGGCTGCATTCATGATAATGTCTTAAGGATTATTTTCCACAGGGAGGTCTTGCTCCTGGAGGATTTAACTTTGATGCCAAACTGTTAGTTCTCATATCCATGTTTTGAATTTGCATCAAGTTTCTAAGTTAAAACATATTTTTAGAGCCAGCTATTCTTAAATAATTCTTTGTGTATCCAGACGAAGGGAAAGCACAGATGTGGAGGATTTATTTATTGCTCATATTAGTGGAATGGATACCCTGGCACGTGGACTCAGAAATGTGGCAAAGCTGATTGAGGTTAGTTTTGGTAATCGGTTTAGTTTTTTGATGTATAGTTTTGTGTTTTTGTTTTTTTTAAGGGCTTGTAATTTAGTTTCTTTTATATCAAGCAGGATGGTTCTCTGGATGAACTTGTGCGCAAGAGATATCAAAGTTTTGACTCTGAACTTGGTGCTGAAATTGAGGTAATCTTGTCTTTGGAAACACCCTCACTAAATGTTATGGTTGAGTTGAAATATAAATTGAACATGAACAGGCTGGCAAGGTTGATTTCGAATTGCTAGAGAAGAAAGCACTGGAATGGGGAGAACCAAAAGTCCCATCAGCTAAGCAGGTATGAAAAATTATTATCAGCACATCGGTCCTCACTCATCATTCGGACAAAATCCAAGCCTATACTCATTTGGTGTGATTGTTGCTTCCACTAAATATGCAGGAGCTGGCTGAGATGATCTTCCACTCGGCTTTATAAGAATACACAAGCAAGCACTTAGCTAGGCGAGGCAAAATAAGTAGAACAAGGTGAATCAATAACAAAATGGTCACGTGTTCATTAGACAGACGTAAGAATTATCTATTGCAATTGTTTATGTTTTACTTGCCAATCTTCTACAAAAGTTATTTGGGCGTAGCTTAAATCAAAGGATTATTAATAAACTTTTTTATTTAAGAGTCGTTATCTATCTAAACCCAAATAAGCAAGAAAGAAGCCAAACATTTTTAACAAGGTATCTTGATGGATCAGAAAGAATTCCCCCTATGCCTGCTGGATTGCTCTATTCACATCGTGATAGATATAACCGGTATCAAAACCCAGCTTAGCATCAACCAATTGCTGCGGCAATTAAGGCAAGCCCGGACGCATGGAAGGTTAGTCAGAAGAGGAAGGAACTTGATGATCCTCCATGTTTTCAAATTCAAACCTGAGATCATGAACTCCGACAAGCTGACGGCATTCAACTCTAATGCAAGGTTATCCCGAAAAATAACTTAAGCTTTGTGTGCATTCTCTTATCAAAACGTTCAACGCCTGTCCTGTGGCGTCTTTGTCTCAGTTCATTTGGACTGGAATTTAAAAATCCAAGTCAATTTGAACTGCACAAGAATCTTTAATAAATAAAGGGGGTCCTTTTGTAATCCATCAAACTTAAAGATCGGCATTGTAATTAACCCGACCCGCATATCAAGCAGATCCTAATCCACTTTCCGTAGCCAAAAGCACCAGACGAGAAGCCTATCGTCTCGTAATCCAACGCAATCTCATCTCCACCATCCATCGCCGATTCTGATGGCCTGCGCCGTAGCCATGGCTTCCTTCACTGGCTTCCGCCTCCCGCCGGCTTCATATCCGTCTCCCTCCGCCGTCTGCGTCGCTAAGTTTGGCGTGCGGTTGATTCCCGCAATAAGAGTGAAGTTACTGAAGTTGAGCTCTTCGCGCAACGTCTCGAATTTCGTGTCTATTTCGGAGAAGAAGGTGTCTGAGGCTGCTTCTACGACTCGGAATGTTTCTTCTGGTACAATTGTTGCTCACAAGGGATACAAAATGAAGACTCACAAGGTCGTGCTAGGGATTGTGGATTTGAATTTTGTTGAAATTTGGTTTGATGATGTTGAAATTTAATCTGATTTTGTGAATTGGATTGTTTGATTTGTTTATAGGCTTCGGCGAAGCGATTTAGGGTGACTGGTACGGGGAAGATTGTGAGGAGAAGAGCTCGTAAGCAGCATTTGCTTGTAAAGAAGAATGCCAAGAGGAGGAACAGGCTTTCTAAGATGGTACATTTTATCTGTTTTCTGCTTGTTTAGTCAGTTTCGTTCTCTTTCCTGTGATGATGTTGATAAATTAAGTAGACTGTCTTGGTAGTTGATAAATTAGCTGTGTAGTGAATTTTCTCACTGGAGTTTTATATCTGAAGTTATTGTTTTCGATTAGACATTGGTGGAGAGATGGTGGCTGTTGAGGGGACCTATGGAGTTTGATTAGAAAGATGAAGCCGTGTGGTGATGAAGTGAACATAGAATGTATTAGGATTCTTTAAATACATAATATAGAGTGTCTGAATTTGAATGCACTGCGTGAAAGTGGTATAATTTAGAAGTTGAAGCAATGTTTTTGAGGCAATTGATAAAAGAACAGTATGGTGGGATACTGGGACGTGAACTGCCAGCATTAAGATTTGGAAGTACAATGTGGCCCTGGTCTCTGTTTCTGGATATGCTTGGCATTATCGTTGTAGAGTGAAAATTTTAGAGTAGTACTTTGCAGGGTATTTAACTATAGGCCCGCAAGGGAAGCACACCTATGTGGTCTTTGTCACTGTTTTGTAACCATCAAAGTTTAGACACGCTAACGAGTGTTCTAGTGTCGTGGCTCCGCTCCCTTAATATGTTAAGAATGATCGGGCCAACATGTTCGGAGTTAACATTGTTGATAGATGGTTGAAGCATGATTGACACTTGCTAGGCTTTTTTTGGTTCCTATTAATGATTTGGAATGGAATTTTCTCAATCCACTTATTAACTCTTGTCCAGTCAAAGTCTATCTAACTCTTACCCCATATCTCATTTTCTTATCAGTCTTTAGCATTAAATGAATATTGAACTATAGTTCCATTCCTTTGTTGGCATACACTACTTTAGAATCATCTATGGTTGCCAGTGGTTGAGAGAAAGGCTGGATGGCCTCCGTTACAAATATATAGTAGTATATAATTAAGATACCTGTAACCAAAACCGTAGCCTATGATTGTAATACATGACCAGCATGATCAGTTAAATAGCAAATGCAGGAATTACATCTTGCTTCATTTGACACTGTGGAGAAAACAGTGTGATTTTATTTTCATCTTCTTTACCCTTCTCCGGTCTTCTAATTTTTTTGCACTGGCAATGATAGCGTCGATAGGTGTTCAAAAGTTAAGACCTTTCTGAGGGTCAAAGGTTTTACTGATGTTCTTGAACATTATGAAACTAACACGCACCTGGGCTGGTTCTTCTTACACCTTCTTAATATGAATTTTGGTCCACTTGTGTGCATAATTCTCATGCCCCAAGTTGTCATGTGCAGGTTCAAGTTGACAGGAGTGACTATGACAATGTCATTGGTGCTTTACCATACTTGAAGGTGAACCGGAAAGCTGGCTAGTAGAAAGCCCGAGTCATTCCTTGATGTAATTCCACCATCATAGATTTCTCAATCCTCTTGAATCAATCGCAATGAGCTACTCTTTCATTCTAATCAATTCACCAAGTTTACCTTCTCAATCAGTTCCATTTTTACACAAGCTGGTGATCCACAATGCAGAGTCTAATATTCCAATTTTTCAGCCGCAAAGTTGAGAGCACTGTCATGCCATCATGTTCTTGTAAGTTGTATCCATCTATAGAACAAGTGGGTTACTCTTCCAACCATCAACTACTATTTAAAGCCTCAGTTGAGCCTTAGCTCTCTCATTCATGAATCAGAAGATCTCCTCAATAAATTGATAAAAAATACCCAACCAACATTATCCACAAACAAAATCTACGTGTCACCAACCTCTTTATCGCACGCCACGTGTCCGATCATCAAACATCCACCGCTGGGACGCACACCATCCTCCGCCCCACATAATATCCATAATCCAAATTCTTCACGTGCTTAATATCTGCCTTTCCCATAGTACCCTCCACTTTTCACTACCCAAACCCCGAAGCACACACACAATACACAAGGGCGTTTCCGCACTTCGCTGTAAGAAAGCAAATTCAAACATTGCAATTACCAACAGTTATCACGTGCTACTCACGTGTGGTTGAATTCCACTTCCACGCAATAAAAAATAGCACCGTATGAAGAACAGCCATTTCTAGGGTTTTCCATTTTTTTTTTCAATTTTGGTTAATTTCGTCAGAATCGGATTCTCCGGATCTTCGATTTATTCAACAATTTTCGATCCGTTCCTTCAATTCGGGTTTCTGATTGGCGAATTCGAACGGCCAGTCGGAGGTGTGATTGATGGTTCAGTTGATGAAATCGGGTAATTTTCACGCATCGGAGCCGGACGCGGCTTCTGGTGGGACGTGTAGGAGCCAGGGGCCGATGAAGATGGAGATTGAGGATTTTTTGGAGCAACAGCATGGTCCTGATAATAAGCGATCCAGGATCGGTTCCGCTAGGCAGCAGGTTTGTTGAATTTATATATTCAATTTGGCGATTCTGCTCGATGTTTATGTTTTGAGTTTACACGAGTTTAAAAATCTGGTGTTTTATTTTGGATGCTAGTGGGATCTGGTAATTTATTTCCTTCTGCCAGTTTTGGTCTCCAAATCTTGAACATGACCTTGGGTAACCTAATTATGTGATTTTTTTCCTTTCAAATTGCGATTGATTTGTGTGTAATTTTAAAGATTATTAATTGAGTTTGTTTAGTATCGACTTTGTTTTTCAAGTTTGGCTGTACATAAATTTGAGTATGGTAACTGAAATTTATAGTTGGAAGTTGGGTGGCTTACTAACATAAAGTGAGAATTTAGGTAATTCATTTTGATAGCGCGTGATTGTTTTGGCAGTGGGGTTCAGAAAATACTTATCTAGTGCCCCCTTCGCAATATAATCCTCTGGACGAGCCTAGTCCCCTGGGGTTGAAATTGAGAAAAAGTCCATCTTTGCTGGAACTCATTCAGATGCAGCTTGCTCATGGGAAGACACAGAAGCCTGCAGCTTCAGGTGAAACCATTAGCTCTGATCATAACAAGGAGGGCAAGAGTTCTGCTAGTAGCAGTGATAAGCTGAAGGCTTCTAACTTCCCTGCATCACTTTTAAAAATTGGAGCTTGGGAGGTACATATTTTGTGTTTTTTTTATATAAACTGTGTATGAGGTCTGGAACTGAAAGGGTAGAGGGTTAAGTTTTGTTTTGGGCTTGCAGTATCAATCAAGGTATGAAGGTGATTTAGTGGCAAAATGTTACTTTGCGAAACATAAGCTTGTGTGGGAGGTGCTTGATGGTGGCCTGAAAAGTAAAATAGAAATTCAATGGTCGGATATTATGGGACTGAAAGCAGATTGCCCGGAGAGTGGAGAAAGTTTCTTGAAAGTAGTGGTATGAAATCTTAGCTCTCTCTTTTTGGCTGCTTGCAGCTTATGATAGTTTCACACTAATATTCAGTACAGTATGGAGAGAAAGTGATAGCTTTTTGATGTATTCATGTCTATAGCTTGCCAGGCAGCCTCTTTTCTTCAGGGAGACTAATCCGCAGCCTAGAAAACACACCCTGTGGCAGGCAACTTCTGATTTCACTAATGGCGAGGCAAGCATGAACAGGTGATATTTCGTTCTTGGCTTCTCTTAAGAAAATTATTGCAGGATTTTGTTACTAATTCTTTGTGGTTGGAGAAAATGAATATTAAGATAGGATATGTTCTAACTTCTAATGCTGGTAGGATAGAGTCAGGAAGCATAAAATGTTTATATAAGTTTGATCTTCAAGGTTTGAGGTATGTTAACAGATTTAGGTGCTATTCATGTTTTTATTTTTATGAAATCAACAAGACTTGTGATCGCATGATCCATGACAACAAAAAGCATACATGATTCTTGTGGTTTGGCAGATTGTGATACTCAGTTATATGTATGCTATGAAAATTCATTAATTATTTGCCTCGCAACAATTTGGTGAACTGCTGTCTCTCCATGCAGGCTTCATTTTCTAAAGATTCCTCAAGGGATGTTACATAAGCATTTTGAAAAGCTAATTCAGTGTGATTCGCGTCTCAACTACTTAAGCCATCAGCCAGAGGTGCCTTCGGATCCTCCATGTTTTGAAAGCAGTCGTCCTTCAGTGTTCGAAGAATTGGAACTAAAGCCACATGTCTTTGACCCAGTCAAAGTTGGTGAACCAGTGTTGGTTCCTGCTGGCCTTCCTGATGTTCCATTGCCAATGCCATCAGGTATTCAACCTACATTTTTCAAGATTGGATTTGGACAAGGGGATTTCAGTGGTAGGATGGAGGACCAGCTTCCTCAAGATTCCCTCTCTCCTAGTTCAGGTATCATAGTTATATTTTATATCCTACTGGTATTTTTTGGGGAATGATTTATCGATGTCTTGCAATTCCAGATCCATCTTTTGCATATCTGATTTCAACATTATTCTGGAAAAGTTCCTTGGGATTTTCGTTGTGTTTACTTTTTGAGGCATGTGATATATTATTCAGAATTTGCAGCTTTTAGTGGAATAACGATCATATTTTTAACTTTTTGAAGATTGAATGTAATTCTTTCCTATAAAGTATCTATAACCATTGTGTTCTTTGATGTCTATCAGTGGGTGCTAATGTAAGTCAACTCTGTGTTTCTTCGGTGATGGCTGTCGGTCCCGTGGAAGGATATATGAACCAAACCAGTGTTTTCCATGGGGGAAATAAGAGAAAAATGGGACAGATAAAAGATCAAGCCAAACTTCGTCCCTCAATGTCAAAGCTGGACCTCATGAATTACTTGGATAACATCATAGAGGACCCGGTCTCTGATCCCAGCCCTGCGGCAGCAGCAGAACGTAAAGCTCAATTGGAGTACCTTGCTGAAGTTCTGTTAAATGATAGTGAAACTCATCTACCACCCCCAACTGACGAGAAGTCAATCATGGCAAGGGTCAATTCACTTTGCTCCCTGCTTCAGAAAGACTCGGTAGAAGGATCTAACAGTTTCAAAGACAATCAGCTCGATGTCTTTTTAAACCCCTCCGTACAAGCAACAAGCCACCACAGGGATAATTCACATGGCCTTTTCTTCAACCCCACAACAGGTGTGGAAGATGCTAGTATCAGTCAAACCATGAAACCCCCAAGCGGAATGATGAGGAAGGACTCTTTCAGCGACTTGCTGCACAACCTCCCTCGTATCACATCTCTGCCCAAGTTCCTGAATAACATATCAGAAGACAGCGAGAACCACTTCAATTAGGCAGCGGGGTCAGTATATATTATCACTTTGCAATGGAGTTGGAACCTCATCTGATCTGTTCGTACTACATCTAATAGTAGTCGATTTAGTCGATAAATATGTAAGTTTGGTAAAGTAGTTTTAGGATTCAGGATTTGGAGAAATATATTTTGATGAAGGATCCCGAGTCAGCAGCAGGCTGTAGTATTCCTGTCAGATTTGTTCTGTGCACAAGCTCCAGGGTTCTCTTTTTTTCATTTGAATGCTCCAAACAAATAAGTGCTTATGCAATTTACTGAAAATTACTGATAATTTTAATTTAAAGTTATTTTTGGTCATATTTAGTAGGATTATCAACCTTATTCTGCATTTGAATTTACTTTTGGCAGATATTATCTACTATGTAAACATTTCACGTGGAATTAAACTTATTTTTATTTTCAACAACAAAGTGGTGGTCAAGTGGTAAAGAACATTGTCTTAAAATCTTCAGGTTGTTCAACCTCCACCAGTGGCATGATTCTTCTCACATTTCTTCCCTTTGCATGTGGAAGGTGCTAATTAATTCGGGAGTGATTCTTTCCTGTATTTCGAGTCGAGAAGAGTTATGTGAGCGTGCGAAGTTGTGGCCTGTACTTCAATTAGATTATAGGGACTAGACAAAATTGAATCTTGTACGTAACAGTTGTACACGTGCGACCACTATCAACAAAAAAAAACTTTTGCGCATGAATCTAGCTCGTTTATATTAGAAAGCCCCTAGTTCAAGAACTTTCAAAGGATCTTGAAACTTTCGAAAAGAAAATAGCTGGAACTTTTGTCCGGATCAAGTCAGATCCCCATGATTTTACCGAGAAGAATTACTATCAGCTTGTTCGGGTGACTGGTATCTTTTTTTTCTTTGTGCGATATTTTTGAATGATATTGTGCACATTGGTCATAATTTAAAAAATCCTTCTATCCAGAAC
>JAWWMW010091611.1:0-11717 GCA_035048345.1 Echeveria elegans
ACTTGATTGTACTGAAAATTTAATTTATGTTACATAAGGTGTTGGTACATATATTGTACATAATACATTGCAAATCATCGACTAGTCGATGACTCGACTAGTAAACTCCTTGTCGACTCGACTCGACTTGTCGACTTAACAACCATGGTCGCTAAGTTAGCGTCCAGATTATTCTGGTCACTAATTGTGGTCGCTAAACGCGCAGATTCTTGTAGTGAGACATGGATGTCAACATGCTCATATACCCCAATAAATTAAAAAAAATGAAAACCCTAACAAAATCGCCAAGTGCGAAATGGTAAACTTAGAGCTGAAATGGGCCAGATGAAGATCATCCGATTCGTAAATTGAGAAGCTGAGCAGTGAGAAAAGATGCAAATGAATTAAAATTGTTGATGTTAGGGTTTGGGAGCATAAAAAGAGGGAATCTTTCAAACCTGAATTGACATGATGAGGCAGATCAGCAGCAGCTGGAGGACTGGAATCGTAGTGTTGCGGCGAAGAAGGAGGCGAGTGTGTGATGATGAGGAGAAAAGTAGTAGTAAAGGTCAGGTCGGGTCGGGTTGGGGTAAGGAGAGAGAAAAGTTAAGCAGTTGTAGTTGTAGTGGAAAAAATGAGAGATTGAAAAATGAAGATGAACAGTTGAAGAGATTGTAAGACGGATGCGATTGTACTCAATTCAACGCAACATATTATTGGGCTAGGGCTCCTTTCACTGGGCCCGACTTGGCATTGTCTGTGTATGATAATGAGGTCCGTTTTTGGACCCGGAATACATAGTCGAGATAAAGGCCCGTTCATTTTCACCTGATTTTTTTTATTTTGACATAACTTATTTTAACTTTATTTAAACAACTTAATTTGACTTATCAAAATATTCTGACTTATAAATTTAAGAAATTCTTTTTGGTTATGGATTATATACAAAGAGTCTTTTAGAATAAAAAATATAAAAAGATAATGTCCGTTGATTGTTTTCATCTGATGTATCTAATTAAATAAGCATTTTTAATTATAATTAGTTAAGATAATGGCAAACATGGTGGTATTATCACCCAAAATTTGAAATAATGATTTTTTAATTTTAAATCAAATCAGATCATACGCAAATTAAGTGAATATACTCCCGATTTTTTAGAAATTAACTTAGTAATATAATTGTTTTTTTAATTTTATCTAAGTGGAGTGCTCGTTGCACTTTCCTAAATTATAGGATTTGGACTCTGTCAATAAAAGCTCATCCCTTTGATTTTTTTGTGCATTTGCATATGTGTTAGATAACTGTCTCCAAAATGACGTGTCTGATTCATGAATTTCATATAATATCAAACGATCATTTTGATCTAAATACTGTTTGTGATGCTCTGTCACGTGAATGATGTGTTTGATTCGTGAATTCAATATACCAAAAGAGACAAAAAAAAATTAAATGCCCCTATAGGCATTAAAATTTGATTTTAGGCCGAGAATGAATTTAAATTAATTAAATTGAAGCACTACCACAAACTACCGTTTTAGCGACCATACTTTAGCAACCAGAGAACAGTGGTCGTTAATTAGTGACCAGCTGGACGCAAAAATATACGTGGACGCTAACTGTTTCCATTTGCGACCACTTGGTCACTAATCGTCGTGCGGAAAAATTCCCGGCAATTATTAGCGACCAAGTGGTCGCTAACGTTCGCGCGTTTTCGAGCAAACGATTTCCCGAGAAACTTGGTCGCTAATATGTTAAATATTTTGGGTTCAAAATAAATTAAATTAGTTAAAAGAAAATAAAATACGTTTAGCGACCAAAATAAATAATATCGGTCGGACGAAAATACAATATCGATAGCGACCAAGTAGTCACCAAAGAGCATCTTCATGTAATGTTTAAATCGAGCCTCATTTGTAATGTTTACTACATATCTATTTTCAAAGATTGTGACATGATCGAGCATCTTTGTGTTTAAAAATTGTGACATGATCGAAAAATCGGTAAGTGTTGTATTTCTGGGTGACATTAGCTACTAAGTGGTCGCTAATTGTTATTAGAATTTGTGACATGACCTTGAAATCGGCTAAGTGTTGAATTTCTGGGTTCAGTTAGTGACCAAGTAGTCCCTAATAGTGTTTAAAAATTGTGACATGTTCGAGAAATCGGTTAAGTGTTGTATTTCTGGGTGACATTAGCGACCAAGTGGTCGCTAATTGTTATTAGAAATTGTGACATGACCTTGAAATCGACTAAGTAGTGAATTTCTGGGTCAGTTAGCAACCAAGTGGTCACTAATCGTGTTTAAATTTGTGACATGATCGAGAAATCGGCTAACTATTGTATTTTTGGATGACATTAGCGACCAAGTGGTCGCTAATTGTTATTAGAAATTGTGACATGACCTTGAAATCGGCTAGGTGTTGAATTTCTGGGTTCAGTTAGCGACCAAGTGGTCGCTAATCGTTAATGGAATAATTGTAATTTTGCTCATTTTGATCTTTTAAATGTTTGAATCAGTTTTTGAGCCCAACATAGGAATTGTAACATTTTGAATCACATTTACGATAGATTTTGTTTTGCCCCGATCGGATCAACGAGTCGTATTTCGGAAGCTTTCTAATGTTTTTAGTGAAATACATTTAAATGTTGTCAAACAATTCAAATGTGTGATCGATAGAATATAACGAAAAATGAATCGTTGATTCATTACATGTTTGAATCAAACACTGCTTTAAACTAGTTATCAAATATTCACTTATCACATGCTGCTACATTAGCATCAGAGGATTCTAACGTACATAAGATCAATACTCTGCAAATGCATGGTGTTTGTTCATGCCACTTCGTGATCAGAATGCCTATAAAAGATGCGTTGTTAATCCGATGGAGGCAAAACTAAATATGACTTAAAGGTGATTAAAAATGGAACAATTGGTATGTTGGGCTCAAGAACTGATTCAAACATTAAGAATGTCAAAATAAGTAAAAACACAATAAATAGATAGACAATTAGGGACCAACTGGTCGCAAAATGTACAACGAAAACCAACAATCACCGAAATTTATTCAATATTAGCGACCACTTGTTGAGCGGCAAAATAGAATTTAGCGACCACTTGTTGAGCGGTAAAATAGAAATTAGCGACCACTTGGTCGCTGATTTTCCAAAAAACTAGCGACAAATTTAAATTTTTGCGACCACTTGGTCGCTAAGAAACCCTACGTTAGCGACCACGTGGTTGCTAATGTTCGGTTTGTGGATTAGTAGTGTTCGCAGGAGATATCAGTGAGTCACGTATAAATTTTTTAATTTTTTTAATATTACTTTATTCTACTAATTTTTAAACATGGATTAGGACCGGACTCGCGAGAGGCTCATTCAGAGGAGCAGCCAGCAGCCCGACGAGCAGCTCTATGTTCAGGATTCCTGCGAGGCGTACTTTGAAGCAATGGGTGGAGTTGCGCCCGGCGGAGCTGTTTTCGGAGTTGGAGGAGCGGCTCTCGAGTTTTTTCGCGAGCAGATTGCCACATCCAGGCGCGAGGCCGCTCGTCCAGTGCAGCTACAACGGCGTAATGAGGAGGTGGAACACGAGTTGCATGCGGTGAAGCAATGGATGGAAGAAATGGAGGCGAACATTGAGGTCAGGATTTCGGCCGTGATTGAGGCAAAGATGGCGGAATTCATGAGCCGCATGATGGCCAATCAGAGCACTTCCACTTCCAGCCAGCCGCCACCGTCACCGCAGAAGGATTAGATTAGATTTCAGTTTCAAAATAGAATTTTTTGTTAAAACAATTCTTCTAATTAAAATTTTCAGTTTTACAATTTTTAGTAGTAAATATTATTTGTTTAATATTTTATTCATAAATATTGTTATTCATTTTTTATAAAAATATTTAAAAAAATTCATTATTCATTTGCGACCACTTGGTCGCCAATTTATTAATAAAACAAATTCAAAAATTAATATACGTTTGCGACCACTTGGCCACATAATAATTAATAAAACAAATTCAAAAATTAAAGAATAATTGCGATGACTTGGTCGCTAATTTAGTTGGTCGTTAATTAACGACCACTTGGTCGCTAGTGTTAATTAGCGACCGACATTTTAGCGATCAACTTCAGCCTAATGTATTTTTTTGTAGTAAATTAATACAAACTTTTAGTTTAATTTAATTATTTTAAATGAAATTTGGGCCGGTCCGATGAGTTAAAGAAAGATTTGAGTCGAAGAAAGAAGTTTTGGGCTAGCTAGAAGTTAAGCTCAGGAAGAAGTCCAAGCCCTGTACCAAGCCCACTAAGTTCTCTATAAATAGATAGTTTTACAACAATTCGGGAATTCAAAGAATCCATAAGGGGAGGGAAGAAAGCTTTGAATCACGCCTTCCGTTTTCTTGCAATCAACAAGTGCATCACATCCAACAACTGTCTACCAGAAGAGAAGCATTCAGACTTCCGTCGCTCAAACCCTTCAACATCTAAGTGAAATCAAGTCATCAAGTCCCTCACCGACGTCAAATAAAAATTCAACAAACAACACTTTGCCGGAGAATCAGATGATAAACACAGACTGTACTTGCAACTTACAAATAAGATTTATTTATTTCTTCTATTTTATATTTTTATAAAACCAGAACGTGTAGGAAGTTCATACGATGAAGTAATCACCTTCACCTTTAACCCTACGTACCCTAACCCTAGTATGACGTGAAGGATAGGAGAACCGGATAAATAGTAATTAATTTCAAGCGCTCAATTTGACAAAAGCGGGCGCGCATCTCTCGTAAGACAAAGCAAAATGATCGGTGCATCACTGTTAAGACGAAGCCAAATGACGATCTGTTGTTGAGAGTCTCTCTCTCTGTATTTCTCTCGTGAATTTTTTGTACACATTGTTGTTACGTCTTTCTCTATGTACATTTCTCTCTTATTTTTTGATGGATCATCTCGTCCACTACACTGTTCCTTTTCTATGGTCCACCAACCTTTAACAAAACTCCGCTTCTCTCCCCTTGTATCTATCTCGTTTTAAGATCACCTAACTCTCACTGTCTTCTCTCACCCACACTTGTTATTCATCTGTCTCTATATACACCCCTTTCCTTACTCTCACTTCTTTTTATTCTCCATCACATTGAGTGTGTGTACTCTTCACACACATCTAAGCCAAAATTCCCTGGCTGAGCTCTCTAAAATTGCACATAACACTACAATGGATAAGAGTGGGACTACTAGAGAGACCCTTGACTTCATGAAGGTAGAGTCCTTCTCCCAACTGCCCTTTATCCGGTCTATCCCTTCAACCCTTTCTTCTTCAGAAGCAGCCAAGGTCTACAAGCACGCTCCCATTAGGCTTTTTGGGAAGGAGTTCATTGGATCTCAAGATTCATATGAAACTGCAGTAAACTATGTACCCTCTACTAACACCAATAACAATAACTCGGAGGAAGCTAACACAGGCGACAACAATAGCAGCAGTAACAACAACGGGGAAACCAATGGCAATAGGACATTTGAGTGTCACTACTGTTGCAGGAACTTTCCGACCTCTCAAGCCTTAGGGGGTCATCAGAACGCGCACAAGAGGGAACGACAACACGCAAAGAGAGTACATCTTCAGTCAGCTCTATCCCACAACAACGGCTTCCCAGATGCTCATTTCTATGGCTTAACAAACTACAGGATCGGCTCGCAACCAACAGCTACCCATCATGATCATCATCATCAACCATCAACTTATCCCTCTTGGAATGCGATAAACCCTAATCGGTTTTATGGAAGTAGCAGTCCCATACCAGCATATCACAAAGCTCCCTATACTTCTCAACAAACTACTCCTATAACTGGAAACCCTCTGCCTCTATGGCGCGTTCCTGCACCAGCTCATAGAAATGTGATTTCTTCTTTTAGCAGCGAACGAGGTATTTCGTCAGTTGCTCCAGCTGTGCCTCTATTTGCAGACCAGATGAGGACATCATCATCATTAATGATGGGAAATGGTCATATCACTTCCGACCCATCGCAAAATTGGTTACTATATGAATCCAGGAAAAATACGCAAGATCATGTTAGCTTGGAACTTCACTTGTAGCCTAGTAGGTTATTAACTACCATATTATCCTTCGGGATGGCTTATCTATTTATTTGAATTATGAGTAAGCTGGTCTTTTTCATACTTAAAGAGACTTTGATCAATAATCTTTTCCATCTAATTTGTTCTATGATTTTCACACTGACTGGAAATAACTTAAAAATGATAATTTTGAATACTATATAAATTAAAATCAATTATTAAATGCCGTGACATACAATATCTATCTGAATAAATGAAGTGTGTTGATGACTACTACATCAGTAGTGTGAACAAGCTTCATGGCTCTAAAGCCAAGAGTTCTTAAATAATTAAGGTCTGAGTGAAGCCCTAGAGCTAAGACAGAGGGGATACAGAAAAATGTAAAAGGGTCATGAAAATGAGTTCAGAAGCCAATGTTCTAGTTCCACCACTGCAATCTGTGCAACTTGAAATGGATCTATGTTCATTTATTGTTCTGAAAAAATGTAGTAAATGAGTAAACCAACCTCTGGGGGCCATTATAGTTATATCCATGGCTACTTAGATCCTCTCACTCTGATGCTAGATCTATTAAATAATGCAAGATAGATACACCTAAGACTGTCAAACTGTGATCTCCATTGGTTACCCTGTTGTTAAAAAAGGCTAGTTTAAAACTAGTATGTCTGATGTGAGATGATGACAGGTGATCTCAAGGGGAGAGAGGTTACAGCTACACATGATCTCTCTCTCGCCTCAATACAAGACAATGATAGGTGACTGTGCGATTATTCTAACAAACATGCAGATGTTTGCAGCTACCGAGTAATCCCTCTATCTCATAATATATATTTTTTAGGTGTTTCAAAATACAACTTTCATTTTTTTTTTAAATTGAATAAACTTTACTCTCACGGATTCACTCTTCATCATTGTTTCAGTTTTACTTTTTTTTTTTCCATCATTTATTATCACACAGATTACTCATTCATCAAATTTTATCTCTCACGAGCACTCTCTTTCTTGATCATTATTTTTGCTTTCTCATTTTTATTAATAACCGTAACAACTGACATATGTTAGGATTAATATAGAACGGAGGGAGTAGTTGTTAAGTGTAATTGCTAGTACTTCTAACTCTTATACACGAAAATGCTTGTTAGCGGGAACTTAATGCATGGCCAAACTTCTGTCTCTCTCTAACTTGACATAGCCATTTTTAGCAATAAAAAGGTCCCAGGAAACAATAGCTGGTTTGCATTAAGATGATGATGATGCTAATAATAATGCTAAGAGACCCACTAATTAATCTAAAAGATGTGAAACAACTTATGGATTCAAGATATTAACATCAGTTTGTTGGAGGGTTCCTTTTCAAAACCAAATGGGGAAATATCCCTAGTTATATTTTGCTTGTAAGATATTAATACTTGAGAGTCTTGACAACTCAACTTTCCACCTCCCGTGGCGTATCTGCCTGACTGATGCCTCTTCTTTTTGCCTCCTGTTATCTGCTATGACTTTTTCCATTCCTTCTCCCCCCCGTAAAATATGTGAAAGGTAAACAGAGGAAAGAGCAATATGGCAAGTTTTGCCAAGTATGGGAATTAGATGAACAGATGAAAAGACCCCGGATAACGACACCACACCTACATATTAACGGCTCTAAATCAGATGCGTAGTAAACTCTAATTATCCATACACAAAATATAAACAAATTAATTTGAGCTAGTACAGTATGGCACCGGCAAATGAGACACAATAGCCAAAATTTTCCTGGTAATATAAGAAGACACTTTCAAAATATCACATGTACGTCGAGCACCCAAACAGGTCATATATATTAACAATAAAACTAAGAAAGAAAAGTATAAATCTGGGTTGTATAACGGAATGAATAATGGTATAGCTAGAGAGAACTATTAAACATTGAAAGCATCAAAATAGCAATAATAAGATTACAAGTACATGAAAGTGAATTCTCATGACAAGAGTTTGCTGAGAAGTAGTTATCAAAGGCGGCTTCAGTGTTAGCTGTCACGGGAAATACATGCACAAAATGTACACCACGGGCTAGGAGCCACTGCAAACTGAAATTTAATTATCATGTCAAGTAGAACCATAGAAAATGAAAGGGATGGACCAGTTGGGGAAGTCTGAGTGTTTGTGTTAAAAGCAAGTTCTGTTTACATCATATATAAGTATACCCACATGATGAATTTGCAAACTACAATCAAAGAGTATATATTTACAAGCGAGCTCTCTACTTCCCCATGAACTTGATACCCATATAAACACTGAAACATGGAGTAGTTCAATTAGTTATGTAGCCTCATTTCACCTTCAAACTATGAATTTATACATAGATCATCTACTAGACAGTTTATGAATCCCACTGCCCACTATTACCTGATTTCCTTGGCACTTTACAATGTGGATTATGTGACATATATCGTGACATGAGGGATATCTCATATTGACTTTTGATATCTCAGCTGAACGTGTAATCAGTTAGGTTTATAAAGTTAGATATTTTGGTTTGTGAATTTAGATTTTGAAACCCTCCTTGGTTAGATGAAAAGAAATATTGACGAGAAAAAGACGTTGAGCAATTTGGTTTATAAATTAGTGAAAACTAAGTAGTACAGAATATGCACTGATTTTCTCCTAGGGTGTAATTTTTCATTTTCAAGAGTTTATTTCCATGTTTTTTACTTCATCTCATGTGCTGCAAAATCCCCAAAAAAAAGTAAAATATGAATATTTCTACGAATGACTTTTACCCTACTATATATTTGATTAACACTGCTTCGTTGCTAGACCGAAATTTTAATGTCGCGAAAGGGGGAGCCATCAAAACATTATCAACCGTAGCTAGTACTAATAAAAAGCCGACTTAATGTGAAAATAAAAATATGGAAAATGAATACACAGCTGACACAGGTCCCCTCAAGGCGCCAATAACATGTACAAAAAAACTAATTGAACTGGGAATAAATAGAGTGTGTGAGTGAGGCCATGTGATGATACAATATGGGATAGCCCACATTAATAAAGACTATACTGAATTGCAAGAGTACATTCAGGAACACATTATTATAACATGTTTTGGACCACCCATCAGTTGCAGTAAGCGCAGAGACCCCTTCTCTCCCATTATAAGCCCCAGAGAGAGACGGATGGCCAAAGATCAATGGAGTTTAAGAAACATCGGCCAACAGCTCTTTGAAGATACAACTGAGGAATTTATGCAGTAAAGGGATTGTTATTCTTTTACATAAAATTAGAGTCCCAGCCCAGTATACAAAAAATATTATTGTCTACAATCCAGTTGGAACAAAACATATTAGGGTTTCTTGTAGTTTTTACATAATCTCCTCCTGTTAAGAAATGATTTATATATGGAACTTTCGACATGAATTTTATACGTGTATTATGATTGTTAAATAAATTTGATTTGAAAAAAAAACTCTTTCTCTCAACTCTTTCTTTTGAAAAAATTTTGGTCACCGTCTCCTCCACCCAGGCCACTCCTCCACGGAGAGTGGCTTTCACTCCTCTTACCTTAGGGGTTTCTGCAATTATTTCTTATTTCCACATGTATTTCTCTCTAAGTTTCGTCTTAGTAGAGGTTTGATATTTTCTATAAGTTTCTTGCTTATGAGAGTTTGTATATATTCTCTAAGCTTCTTGCTTATGAGAGTTATTCTATTTCTTTGTTTTATGTCTATTTGGTGTCGTACGGTGGCTTTTTAGCCATGTCCTTACCACCGTTTTGAAGATGATGACCTTGCTTTCGGGTCTACGGGAGGGTTGTTTCCGGCAAAATCCTGTCGTCTCTGCCAGCGGCCAGCATGTTCAGCGTTGCTATCTGAACGAGCGTCGTTATACGCGTCAAATTCGTGATTTATAGTACCTGCTAAATACTCAGTAAGCGATAAGCAGGGTCGAACCCAAAGGAGAGCAATCGAGTTGAATTCGTAATAATCTGTCACTAAAGCTAACTTTTACAAGGGGGTTTATGAAAGATTGGTTTATTGTCACGACAATACAATACAAATTACTACGAGTTTTACTATGCAAATAAGAGAATCAGCTCAAGGCAATGACCATGTGACAAATAATGCTTGATTCAATGAGATGAAATACAAATAAATTAAATAGTTGTTTCCGCTAGGAATACAACCTACGTAATCTTGCTAAAGAATTACGCTCTTTGTTCTAATTAAATAATCTCGCTAGAGAATTATCTAATTTATGTGTTCTATCTACTATTATCCGCTAAAGTATCAAGTAAAAATAACGAATACATAGTCAAAACACAATAATCCTTCCACCGCTAGTCTTAATTACTATCATGCAATTTCTACATATCATACAATAATTTCAACTGTGTTTCACCGCTAGGTTACGCACAATCAACAATCAAATATGTATTCACGCGCAAAGAACAAAGATAGTTCATCTTGTATTTAAATCATTTGCAAATCTCACATCATCAAGTCACAATCTCATGCCCCAAACTGATATAAAATTTAGCTACTAAAAGACATAATTACTGAATGAATAATTTCGATTGATGAAATAAATTTTTTGCACAACATGAGTGAAGAACAGTACACAATTTGGGAACAAAAACGCACTACAAAAGAGAGACAATTTACTGTCACAATAACTGTCCCAAATCTGCCCAAATGTTGCTCCAACTCAATTCAAAGCTGACTGAAAATTCCCTGTCTGCCAAAAAAAAAAACCTCTCCCGAGTGATGAGTTGGTCCCCCCTTTATTCTGTAAAATCAGCTCCTCTTGATTTCTCTCAAAAGCCAGACGTGGAGCACTGTGCCAGCCCTCTCGGTCCTCGCGTGCGGCTGCTGTGCTTCTTCCTTCCTCCTTTCGTTTGCTGCGCACGTATCATTATTTGGGCTGGGCCGGATCCGACTACGCTGAGTCTTCTTCAAGTTTCATACGCGGAGTCTATAACAATTAATGGAACTCCAGTTGTCTCCGCGTACTAAATCTCTTCATACTCCGCGTAATCTACTGTTTGTGCACGCGCCGTCTTCTTTAAGTTCCCCTACGCGGAGTGTGAACTGATATGTGTAATTCCAGGCAACTCCGCGTATAGAAATTACGCCATGGCCGCGTGCTTCACGATTTGCACTTCACTTATCTTCGTCGTTTTTGCTTAATGTCCATAATTTCCGTAAAAAGCTTGATTAAGTCATTTTGCTTCCGTGTAGTCTTTTTATACCTGCACAATTAAACATTACCAAAAGTGATATTTTATCATGAAAATATACTTGAAATGCAGAAATTATTGACTAGATGAACCGTATAAATAGCCTCCATCAAATCACCCCACACTTACTCTTGTTCGTCCCGAACAATCACTAAGCCTAGACTCACAATCATTTTAATGTAATCATGCTTATGCTACGAAGAAATCACTCAAGACAATGGCACTATAATCATGTTCAACAATGCTTAATAAAACGAACCATCACACTGCATACCTCTTGAACCAAAATGTGTTGAAGCAGATGACTACGGAGATAGTTCTCTTTAGACCCCGACTCTGTTTTTCAGTTCATATTTTCACGTACTTTTCCACACTGACTTGCTTCCTCTGACACGTGATATATCCAAGCTAAGTGAACTTCTTCCTTGAGTTTCTTCGGTTT
>JAWWMW010091630.1:0-11712 GCA_035048345.1 Echeveria elegans
TTTTAAAGAAAAATGATTTTCCATGAGAAAGTTGTAAGGAAAATTTGATCTTAATTTGCCTATTTTTTGCATTTTCCCCCCTTACAACCAAACATAAAATTTCATTTTCACTCAAAATTTTCCTTTCCTCACTTTTTTTCCCGCAACCAAACGGAGCCTTATAAAATTTCGTTGCAATTTCACACTTCTTTAAATTTTCCGTTTTCAATGTCACACCTAGAGAAAAATGATGGTTTTTTGCTTTTTTATTATGTATGACCGGAATTCGGCCAGAATTTGATTCGATGTGTGCCATTGAGAATGAAAAGTTAAAAAGTGTGACATTGCGATGAAAGTTTACAACGGTGGTTTTATGGGATATGATGTATTATAGATTTTACGGAATTAACCATTTTCTTTTTCTATACTTTTCCCGCATCCAAACGTAGTGTAAAAGGCGAACGACACGAAAAAAGAAGAAGTTAACAATGGCTACTGCCATTTCGCTAATGGAATAACGATCTGCGTGGAAGCTGAACCCAAGTATTCAGGTAACTGCAATCCATGTGGACATGAATACCAGACGCGACAGACTATCTAAGGTATATCACCTATTTGTTAAAGGCAGCTTCACCTAGTGCAGTTCGACAAGGAAGAAGCATTTTATATACTAAATGCCTGTTGATTCTTAGGATATTTCCTCTAGTGCAACTCTGCTTCAACAAACCAAGTCACATAATAAAAATACTCAAAGGAACTTATCCAGCCATTTCACAAAAAAGTTGTATTACTTGTCTCGAAATGTCTTTTGCTGATTCGATTCATTTTGATAAAATATCATCCTCGAGTTGAGATATATGTATTTTAGGTAAATAAATTCCAAGCAAATACATAACAAAACATTAGTGAATGATTCCCAGTTGCGATTTGTCCCAATAAATGTTGAGTCAAATATTTTAGCCTTTGGATATTAGGCAGTCGTTCCGTGTCAGACATCCTACGGAGGTAAAAAAATCTTTAATTTATCTACATCCATAAAGGGAAGTAGTCCCTCCTCGTTCAGAACCTCTTGTTCTCTGCTGTTTTTTTTTTCCATTCTGAATTGGATCTTTATCTTTTGGCCGCTATCTAGTTGGACCTTCTTCTCCTACGCTTGACTTTCAACCTCCTTCTTTTTGAATTTGCCGCTTTTTGGATTTTTTCTTTATCTAATAAAATAATCCTTAAAAAAATACAGAACAAAACAAGACAACATATTCGAATAAATCCTAAATTTAACTTTAACAATACAAAGCGAAAATATTTTTTTCCTTGGCCTTATTTCACATTCCAAACGTCAAGTTCCCCATTTCCATAATTATCTTCGAAAATCTCGAGTACACAGCTGCAACCATTTGATTTTCTTCGAAAGTCCCTTTCACAAACATCCCTTTACAACACCAGCCACGAGTTACGACTATAAAAACACAAAGATCCTAACCTTGTTCTCGTTGAGGTTGTTCTAACTTCTAATCACAAAGCCTGACACTCGCTCCAAGAGGAATGTTACATCTACCAAAACCAAAGTTCCCACAACTTAAATATTCGAAAAATGTCATATCTGTCCAAGCTGACTAGTTTTCTATATCAAGAACTAAACATAGAATTTGCGAGCTGATCATAACATGTTTGCAAACATTAAATGACCGCAAATTACAGAACGAAACTCTATGATTACATGTTTAAAAAAATTGTTAGAAAGTTGTGTGAAGAAAAGATGATTCAAGTCCAGACGATGTAGTTTTGCGACAAAGTAAGTTGAACATCTACTAACACAAAACGACGTAATTTTGTTTAAGAAAGAGATAAGCTTGAAACGCTTTATCTTCACTTGACCATGAACGTGCGTTTTATTTTGACTGAGTAATGAGAGTTTTATTTCCTGCATTTAAGGGGAAAGAACGACTTGCGTTACAAATCATGGGCAGGTTTAGAAGAATGTCATGTATAAATTGAAGGTAGCGCCTTCATGGAAAAGATGACCAAGGAAAATCACAACACATACAACAATTCTTCATCTGAGTTCTCGGCATCTGCAAGTCTTTATTTTCGGGTGATAGTAGAAAGTGGCTTGTCTTTCGCCGTCTTGACCTTGGTGCTGGTGATTGAAGGTCCGATTGTTTATCCTGAGAATTGTCAAGTGGAAACCCTAGCATCGGACGAGGGCAATATTATAGCATCCGACGAGGGAAATACTGTTGCGTAGCAAGACTCAACTATCGCATTCTAAATCGGTTTTGTATTTTTCTCTCTGCTCAGTTACGATTTTATTTATTTACATGTAATTTTTATTTATTTATTTATTGAAAATTTTCTAACAATGTTAAAAAAAAAACAGTAATTGGAACCTTGTAAGACCGGTTAGTGCAGATGCGATATTGATGCAGAGAAATTGAAGAGGAGATGTTGGGCTTAGTGGTGTTCCTTAGACTTCCTAGACTTGTTGATGTTCCTTAAATTTTGCTCGGTGATGACTTTAGAGCAAAAATATCAGACTTTGGACTAGTAAAACTCTCTCCAATCGGCCAGGAGAAATCAGTGGTTACTAGACTTGTTGGAACTTTTGTGTACTTGGCTCCTGAGTATGCTGGTAAGTAGATTCACAAATGTACGTCAGAGAGTGATCAAATCCGTAAATTGCATGCATGTGGAAGGAATCGTAGTTTCCCCTTGTACTTAATTACCAAAATTTTATTTGACTTATTTTTTCTATGTAGATCCAGTGACAGGAAAATCACTAAGAAAGTGAATGTCTTCAGCTTCTTAGTTGTCTTGATGGAGCTGCTAACTGTAATGATGGCACTTGACGACAGCCGACCTGAAGAAAGCCAGTACTTAGCTGCATGGTTCTGGCAAATCAAGTCCGATAAAGATAAACTGAACGCTGCTATCGACCCAACTCTACACGTACGTCATGGATGACATATTCCCAAGCATTTACTCCATAGCTGAACTGGCTGGACATTGCACTGCTAGAGATCCTAGTCAACGTCCTGATATGGGCCATGCTGTTAACGTTCTAGTTCCATTAGTCGAAAAAATGGAAGACCTTTGTTGGGGAAACAGAAGAATACTCCGGCATCGATTATAGTCTACCTCTCAACCAAATGGTGAAAGGCTTGTAAGAATCTGAAGGTGCAGACTTTAGCTATGTTGATCTCGAAGAAGATAGCAAAAGTAATATGCCGGCAAGGCCAATTGGATTTGCAGATTCTTTCTTTCACCTCCTCGGATGGAAGATAAAAAAAAAAAAAAAGGTATGGTTGTTTATTCACTCTCTTCCGATCGACCATGTAGATAAAATGCAGTTTCCTTTTATTATTTTTTTCCCTTCTTCTTCCAAGACCTAAAAATAAACAGTTTGATATTCTCCACCGTCTTATTTTATCAAGTTGTAGGGCGGGCGCTAGTAGAGATAACTGTTTCCGTTCCAGAAAATAACTTTCGAGTTCTAGAGATATAAAAAAAATATACATATAAATCATCTTTCTCTTTCAAATGCAAGACTCTATAAAATTATTTACCTATTGCTAGCTTGTGACCCAATATATGCTACTTACGATTTACATCCTCATTCAAATAAAAAAAATCTTGATTTGTGATTTATGGTAGTATAACCTAAAAACTACGTGAGGTAACTTTACAAGTGCGTATTCTCAGGCTTGGCTTGTTAGCTGAGTTTATTTATTTATTGACCTTTTTGAATGCAAGGATACACGTCCTAATAGCTAGGTCCGCACTCATATATGAGTTCTCTAAGAGAAAATTTTTTGGTAGGAATTTTTGTAGAAAAGCTCGTCGAGCATTTATAGGAAATATATGTATGCATAAGTCGTACATTGTAGGACAGATTCATATGAGTCTGTCCTGCAGGATCAGTTACAACCTCATTTTTGTTCTGCATTCTGATCTGTTTCGGATAAATGTGGGTAGGTGTAAAATAGGCATTATTCTTTCAAGAATGACGATGAGAAAGAACCAACTACCCGATAATTGGTTCCAGAATTAGTTACCTATTTTCGTAGCTAATCAATCATCATCATTATCATTATTGTTGTCGTGGAATGGAACAATAGTTGTCAGTTTTTTTTTTCATTCAATTTGGCCAGAGTAATCAGATGAATAGTCATACTGTTTGCGCCACACAGTATTATTCACACGCTTTATCTTTTTGGTTTTATTCCGAAACATTCACGTCTAGTTTCACCAGCTCAGCTCAATAAACTACAATTATACGGAGTAATCTAATTTTAAATTCTGAGAATGACAAATTTATCGAGTCATATGATTCAATATATGTATTGTTTTTCTAGTTGCTTTAGACTCCGCTAGGTTGCGAAAAAAAAGTAAAAAAAGAAATTAAAAAAATTATTTTCTCATAAGAAAGTTGTAAGAAAAATTTGATTTCATTTTGCCAAATTTTTTCCATTTTCTCCTCACAACCAAACATGCATATTCATTTTCAAAAAAATTCTTTAAAAAAAAATTTCCTCATTTTTTTCTCCGCAACCAAACAGAATCTTAACTTCTTTTAGAATTCAAGTATCTATTCGAGTTTCGACATCTACTCATATTCCTCCCATTATTCATGTAAACTTCTTTTGCACTTCTCACCCCATTTCCAAAGCAAAATGATGCCACAAAAACTATATACCCCTTTATCCTCCTTTCCATCAACTATTTTCTTCGACATTATAAAACACTCCTCTCTCTCTCTCTCTCTATCATACCCTCCCACGTTCCCAACTCATTCATTCCTAACTCAACTCAAACTCGAATAGATGCCAAGCCAACACCTTTATTCTCCCAAACCACCCACGCCTATCTCCACTCCAAAAAAAAACACATCTCCTAAATCCAAACTCCTCTCTTCCCTTATTCTCTATCTAACATTCTCAAGCTGAAAATGGGACATGACTGCGGCAAGCACGGCCACGAACAAAACAAGCTCTTCAAACGTATATACTCCACACTCCTCATCTCCCTCCTCATCATCCTCTTCATAATCCTCCTCATATGGGCAATCCTCCATCCAACCAAACCTCATTTAACCATTCAAGACGCTACTCTCTACAACTTCAACCTCACAACAAACCCAACCCTCCTCACATCCACCATCCAACTCACTCTCACTTCCCAAAACCCTAACGACAAAATAGGTATATACTACTCACACCTTGACGTCTACGCAACTTACAACAGCCAACAGATCACCATCCCTTCTCGCTTACCCTCAGACTACCAAGGACATAAAGAAGTCAGCATCTGGTCACCATTTATCTACGGTAATCAAGTCCCCATAGCGCCTTATAACGCTTTGGCATTAGCTCAAGATCAGAAGTTGGAAATGGTGGATTTGGTGATTAAAATGGATGGTAGGGTTAGGTTTAAAGTTGGTTCTTTTGTTACTGGAACGTACCATTTGGATGTGAGGTGTCCGGTGAGTATCACGTTTGGTAGCCGGAGTACCGGAGTGCAGGTTGGAGAAGCCGTTAAGTATCAGTTTGTCCAGAGGTGCAGTGTCAGCCTTTGAGATCATATTCTACGCCGTTGAAGTTTAGGTCAAAATTAATAGTTATACTTTCTTTAATTTCATTGTCCGAGTAATAATTGTATTTAATTCTATGGCGAAACCTACTTTGTACTAAAGTGTTTCATTATATGATTACTTTTCCGTGAGGAACATATTCTTTGCATGAAGGTTGATTTACATTTGATTGGTAATATACAAAACAACCGAATTTAAATATTACTATATTAGAAAAGTTGATATGAAAAAGTGTAAAGAAATATTAGTATGTTTGATTATTAGAGAAAATGAAAATGAAGATAAAACTTTCATTCTCAAGTAATTTAATCTCCTCAACTTTTTTGAATATTCATCAAATGAAGTGTTTTTTTTTTCTCAATTTGTTGGTTATGGAAACTTTTTATTGTTTAAGAATAGGTTGGTTTGTAATTTTAAAATTGGATTGGAAAGGGTTTAGGTAGAGCCTAGAGGGTTCTCTTGTGTCTTTTGGTGGCTAATTAATAATTAAGTAAAATAATGTTTACTGAAGAACAAACAGAGAGTAGGTTTGCCATATGTACCCAAATGATTATTATTTTGGATTAATCTGTAAGACATCCATTTGTATTTTCGCAGTTGCAAAGTACCAGATCCTTAACCCTTTTATTACTCGTCCGTCGGTTAGAATAAAATCAAGTGAGAAGGTAGGGAGTGGATTCAGGACTAAGATCGACATCCTGCATCTAAAAAATAAACTGTTTTACAATTTCTGTAATTCTAGGAGACTGAATGAATCGATCGTTTACGACGCTGCAAAATGCAATATGATGCTATACGAGTCTCTCTTTCCGTGAATGCAAAGCTTAGAATGTGATCATCAATGTGCATATACATGGAGGGACTTGTTCAGCTAAGTGTGGCTATTCTTTGAGACTTTTATGTATTCTTTTGTTGAGGTTTTGTACGTGGTCTATAGTTTAAGACATTGTGGTCTGCAGTTGGTAAAATTTGGTGTATCGAAAATAATGCATATTTAAAAAGAGAATGAAGCATGCTAGAAAAAGGGGATTTTATTATTCTCTTATGTGGTTCGTTTTTTCTTCTTTATTTATCTTTTGTACTACTTATTAAAAATCAATAGTACAACCATACAAGGCACAAGCACTCTACTTTTTAACAAAAACAAAATTTGACATGAAATTTGTATTCTTTTACGACAGGTCAAATATCAAAAGTATCGAGAAAAAAAAAAAGAACTTACTGGGATTAAGTTGGTAAAGTGTTCTATTCATCTTTAGGTTAAGAATGTACACTGAGAAAATAGTATGGGATGTGGCGGATATCATATCACCAGCTACCATTAGGGAATCGAATAAAGTAGCTAATCCTCATTGTTCAAAAGTTCGGTTGAAACGGAAATTAGAAGATTCTGCCCGCGAGTTATTCGAACTTTATGATGTTGGAGGTGATGATCATATAGCAACCTCAAATTTGCGATGATGCATGTCATGTTTTCGTTGATACATCTGTTATTTTTTTCTCCATGATAAAGAGAAAAAAAAAACATCTTAAATAGTACTTTTGTCATTCTACAAATGCTATACATCACAAAAACTCTATAAATATCTCATTTTTCGGAAAAAAAAAGGGTCTTCGTCAACATTGATAGATCCCATTTATCGTCACACTTCAATCCGTATCTATTACATTGCACGTAAATGGTAATACTATAAAAGACAAGCATTTTACATTATTGATGAACATGTTGTTTACACTTTTGTTGCTTCTTCATGTGCAAATTTGCTTTTTAAAACCGAATCTCTCCTTCTCCAAATCATACTCCACATGATAATTCTGCTGTTGATAATTCCCCAATATAATCGCCGGTCCGACCGATCTATCCGGTTCAATAAAATCACTAGTCACAATCGTCATACAAAGCACTCCGGCTCGGTTCACTACCGAAAAATAATTCGCTAGCGGCAATCCCATCTTCGCTCCTCCCTTGAACACAAAATACATCTCCGGAAACGACACCGTTTCTTCATTAGATACATCAAAACACGGACGTAGCCCCGTCTCTTTCTCCACGTCAGCAGCTCTCGTCAAATTCCCCATCTGTAATTCAAACTCACGCGCCACTACTTCAAACACGCGCTTGTCCATGAACATGAACGTTGACCCGGAGTCAACGATAGTCCCTCCGTTCCCATCAGATCCCGGCACCAGAAAATTATACGGTATTTTCAGCCGCTTATCGCCGATCATGATCCGTCGGAGCGTGACGTAGTAGTAGTCCAGAAACGCTGCGTTGGAACCAACTGGGTTTTTTCTGAAAGGAGTGTAGCTGACGCCGGCGACGGATTTTCCGTCACCGGAATCTAAAACGAGGTCGCTGCTTTTGGCGGAAACGTCGTCGTATCGATGCGAGACTAAACAGTAAGAGAATCTCTTCAAACCCATTTGAACCGGTAACGAAGTCGACCCGCGTCCGAATCCAGCAATACCTTCGGGTTGTCGGATCGAGTAAATGGAGCATCCGATTAAAAAACCCGGCACAATCCGTTCAGGAAAATCAAGATTTTCAAGAAGTAAAAGACCCGAAGTCGAACCGGACCCGTATTGAATTATATACGCGGGGCAAGCTTGAGAGCAAGTGGCTGAACTCGGGTCGCAATCGGCGCATCGGTTATTGACATTCGGGTCAGAGAGAAGGCCGCATTTGGGGTTTCGACAACCGAGGATCTTGACGGAGGAGGAGAGTCTAGGGATGAAAGTGTGGATGTTGTTTGGATCGATGTTTGGGAAATCACAATTTGAACAAACGTAGCGGTGTGTACAGGGTAGCCAAACAAGGCTACTGGCAGTGTCCATTACGAAATTGAGTTGTTGAGGTGGAGTACCGAAGGTGAGTGGGATTGAGTAACCGCCGTAGCTCCGTGGGAAAGTTTTGATTTTGACGAGATGGGTGGTGTTGTTTTGGTGTTTTAGATGGTGGGCTCTGGAGATTGAAGCGGATGCGAGGTTGGTGAGGTGTTGCCATTGCTTTGGAGAGGAAGTGGTGGTGGTGGTGGATTTGGAGAGTGGGACTGTGATGGTGGTTTGTGAGGAAGTATGGAGGAGATGGAGAATGGCCGTGAGGATGAAGATGAGAGAAGCCATGGTAATTGGCTTCTTCTTGTTTAGTGCGACTATAAGGTAAATGTTTGAGTGAGTTCTAGTTGTACATGTTGTTTGTTAGTTATACAACAAAAAGTGTACGTTTAGGATCTCTAACGGTAGTCTAGTAGTGTTTGGATTTAAAATCGACGTCATATACAGATTGATTAATTGATCATGGAACATGTTATTTTTTGTTAAAAGAATGTATCTGACGGTTTTGAATCTCATTATGAGTCGTTCCTTTGTGTTATAAAAATATTTATGAATGGACGGAAATGCTGTTCCTTAATAGGGAGGGTTAAGTCCAACCTGTAAATCGGAAAGATGAGATTGACAAAACATCAAAGAAAGTGTAGTTCGGTGAAAAGAAAATTGTATAATGTAATGGGTGTATCATTATTGGTGCCTTTATGCGCTTTTTGTTGGTTTTCATTTTGTTTGGTTGAGTTATGTGTTGTATACTTTCAGCCCGTGTATGTATTTAATATTTACATGTTAGGAATTAGGATGGTCTTTTCAACTTCAAGACCTTGGAAAAACATGTTGGCTGAAGTTGTAGGGTTCAAGTTTTGGTTTGTACTGGACATGTCTTGCTGGATTTTCTTAGCATTGAAAAATTTGAAAGTCTGATCTTCTTGCACTTACTGGTTCTTGTACAACTCTGAAATAAATATTTTTTTTATTTCAGAAGCATTGAAACTCTGTTTGGATTACTCTTTGCCAATTATAGGATTCAATATTCAATGCTAACATCATAAATGGAGTGGAAATTTGAAGCTGATAAAAAGGGTGTAGTGCATGTGCAGACGAGCAAAAACACATGATGCTTGAGATTGCTTTTGTTTGACGAGAGGTGGTTGGTTTGATTTGGTGCCATTTATCCATCCTTTGCCCACACCTCACTGCCTAATTTTTGTTCTAGCGTTATCTTATGTCTCATATGTATGGTGATATTCCGGTGCTTTCACTTATTTAGTTACTTTGTTACTTTCATTTTCAAATTGTAAATTTTCCGATCTTGTGTTTGAGATTGAGTCAGGTTGCAATTGCACGTTTGATATTTTTTCATTTTTGCGAATATTTTATAATTATAGGTCAGTCTCGGACTCTCGGTTACAATATTTAAAAAACTTTTGTGACAGGGATTGATTTCTGTATTTGTATATGATAGCTTCGTAGCTGAACATGCTTGCTGTCCTTGTTCCTGATTTTATGTCTTCATTTGGTTTTGTAGGACTCCACACTCCACAGTCCTGACTCCCGAGTCCACAGCCTCTTTGTTTTACATATAAGCTGTTGCTTATTCCTTTTTTTTTTTTAAAGGTACAATTATTAGATTATTATGAAGCTGTTGGTACATGCATTTGTAATGAGTCTCTACTCTCATGACACATGCAACAAAAATCACAATGTGTCATCCTTTGTCTACGTACATTAATGATATATAGCTTGAAAAAGATGCAATCCTGTTTTTTTTTCTTTGGTAAATTATTATCGTAAATTGCATATCGGTCTGCTTGCTAATATCTGTTATCTCTACTATTTGTAATTGTAGAGTGTTGTTTGACGGTTTCTTCTTTTTTTATACATTCCGATTTTACCTCTCCCTCCATAACATTTCACATTTCGACTCAAAATTTAAAATAAAATGCACTGTTAGGACTGTATAATTGAAGAACCCTGTTTGGCGGTTTTTTTTTGTCTTCCCAATACTGGTGTGTCCTTATCTGATGGGTGCAGGATAAAATATCATAAACTAGTGGTGATTCCGTTGTCCCGACGAAAATTATTTCTCTATTAAATTTAAATTTTTGTATTTAAATTTAAATTTTTAATTTTTAATTTTTAATTTTTAATTTTTAATTTTTAATTTTTAATTTTTAAGTTTTAGATTTTTAATTTTTAATTTCGACGGATATGCATCGTCCCAAATGTGCAATCAAAATGGTCAAACACGGGCGTGACTCGATCGACAAATTTTTGGACCCGTGTGGTTTAATTTTAAAATTCTAATGGGTCAGGCCGGACCTGACCGTGTGTTGTGTGTAAAATTCTAGAGAACAAGCAGCTGTTTCGATTCCTGTTGATCTCTTTTACGTTGCTTCATGGAAGCTTTCTTTGCTGCTTCAACTGCTTGTTCTTTTTTAGAGGCTAGGTCTAGTATTGCTCGTATATCTTCGATCTGCATCCTTCTTTTGTGTAGTTCCTTTAAGGCCTTAATTTTGTTCACTAGCCTTTGTTGCTTCAACATGTTTCCTTGTAGCAGACACTTTCATATCTGCACTTGTCTCTGATTTGTATATTCTCTGGATCAAATACTCAAATTCCTCTTCTGGAATTGTGATGGACTCTGGCATTGAATCCTTCGATGGTATGACTTTTTCAGACAGAGCTTTTACCTGATCGATGATTCTGGCTTCTGATGAGTTCGCTTCTTCAGTTTCATGTAATGCATGTCTAGTCTCATTTCCAATTTGGGATAGATAGCCGCTGACAGCTTCTGCTTGCTTCTTAAAGTCATCGGTTGTAAATCAAGGTCGAGGATGCAGCTGGAAAAGGCGGACAGGTTGTAATTGTGAATCAGTTGTAATTGTGACGATGTACCGCTTTGAGGAGGAGATAGGACATTGTGAATGCAGCCAAGGTTTGGTTGTCTTGGGTTTATGGGTGTGAAGTACTGAGTGATTGCCATCACTGGCTACAGGGCAGGTACATTGCCCACCTTGACAAACTCCATATTTTCCGCATTTTAGTGGAAATGCACACTCATCACATCCAAAGACATAAATTACTTTCCACTCGCGATTAGGCTCCCAACGGTAGACCCTCAGTCCACCATCCTGATCGATTTTAAAGAATTGGCTGGTTGTTATGGGTATTTGAAATGAGTATTCTTTGTGATCTGTGGAAGTTCTATACCGAAAAGCGAGGCTACCTATCCGAAACTGTTAAACTACATTCATTACAAGACTTATGGTGCTTCATTTCATGTCTTTTGATGCTTCACATTAGATGACCTTTGA
>JAWWMW010091641.1:0-11710 GCA_035048345.1 Echeveria elegans
CAAATCACTTAGTGTAAATGTTGTGTCATGGCCCGAATAACCCCATTATTCCAAGTCCAACTTATCGGGTCGTGACAGGATCCTCACCCATTCCAATTACGTCTTTATATTACATTCACATGATGCACATATTTAAATCTTGACCGCAAATCCGGACAAACCAAAAATTTACGGGTTTCCAATTTGTACTTGTAGTCTCGTACATTACACTTCATTCAACCTTAAGTACGTAAAGATAGTTCACCCTGACCCTGTGTTGTTTTCACGCCAAGAAGTAGCTGTAAATATCTGTGCAACTGCTTCCAATGCTGATACACTCCAACTCTCAGCATGCCTAACTATCTGGCAAGTCAGCAAACAACATAACCACATTCATCACTATCAGGAACAAACAGATTTTCAAACCAGGTTGATTTATATTGGTATAACTGCGACACACACAAAAGCCTTCGCGAAAACTCACTCTTAACTTCGTATCCAGCTCGTACACTGTATTTCCATCAATAGAGATGAGCGGCCTCCATGGAAGTTTTAAGTAGGTTCTGCGTAGTTCATGCCAGAAATTATGATAACCAAATTCAGATGATCACAGAAAGATGCTTCATGCAGTTCATAAAACTACAGGTATTGATCCTCGGCATTCCTTAACAGGGACTAAAAAACTAGTTATACATAGATGTAATACGAAATAAATACTACCAGTAACTAGATACCTTAATTTCCATGTTGCATAAATGTGATCCGTTTCACCATTTCTGGCCTGCAGATGGATTTTGAGCTAAATTCAAACAGATGGTTCAAATAACTAATAGTGGACAACACAAACAGGATTTTTATTAAAAAAAATTTAATGACCTTAGTTATTTTGTGACCAATACTCTTTTGTTACAAGTTACCTTCTCAATTCTCTGTAGGCTAATTGATGCGTTGTCAAAAAATGGTACAAGCAATTTCAAATTACGCTCGTACAGCTCTGTACCTGCATGGCAGGTTAGATTACAAGTAATCAGTATCATAAGGAAAAATGCTTCTTAACACTGAAAGAATTACGTTAATAATATATCAGCACGAACAATAACTAGTGCTCCAAAGGAGTCAAAGAGTTATCTCTTGAAACCCCAAAAACATTATAGATTCTTCCAAACTACAACCGCATGAATAATAAGCTGAAAAAAGAGCAGACATTAGCTCACTTGAACAGCCTAGCTTATGATACATATCATTAAAAAAAATCAGGCATTGGTCATGGAAATATTAGTACATAGACTGTATGAGTAAGGCTATACCTACTTACCGGTGAATTTAATAGTTGGATCTTCAAATACACAGTCTTCAGCGTATACAGCAGAAGTGAAAACGCCTATATAAAACACAGATTTCAGAGTGAATCCCAACACTGTTTTTCAAACTTATTTTGTTTGTTTCGTCAGGGATAAAAAAGCTAACAGAACTCGGCTATACTTGGAAGCATACTGGCAATTCATCCATCCAACAATGTCCAACAATCATTGAATTAGGAATGACCAACATCATCATCAACTCACCAGTAACAAAATAGAAGTTCTCATAGTCTGACTTAAGAATCATGATAACATCATCAATGTCAGACACTGCCATCATCTCGTCTCTCTTCTCACTGCTACTAATTGTCGATCTACAAATAGAAGAAAAATCTGATATGATAAATTTCATTGCATAGCAAAAGGCAAAAGCAAACCTCTCACAAAATCGATGTAACTAACTTGGTAGCATTAGAAGAGGAAAATAGGCGAAGAGCTTCAGTGATGCTGCTAACAGCAAGTTTCAACAGCTTTGTAGTTGCTCGTTTCCCATCCGACGAGCACCGGACGCCGTACAGCTTCTGCAAAAAAGACAAAAAAAAAGTTTTAAGAGAAATTGAGATGTGAGATAGAAAGATGAGACCATTACAGAGAGAGCAGGCTCATACTGTGGACGACGACGTAGATGATCGGAAAATATTGTAGCAGCGGCAGCAACCTGTTGCCATTTGGTTTTCACACCATCGGTTCGCTACTGGATTATTTGGATTTTACAAGGAGTTTTTTTCTTTTTTTCTTAGGCAAATATTCAAACCAGCCTTATCTAAAATACGAAGTGTCAAACTCGTATTCTCGACGAAAATTTTCTCCATATTTTAATTCAAATTTTAATAAAAATTTCTAACGTTTCTCTCTATAATTTTATTCATGTAATTGAAATTTTTGAATGCTACATATTTTTAATTTTTTAAATATAGTTCCATTATATTATTTTTAATTTTGTGAGAACCGGTCATCCCGAATGAGAAATCTATACGTAAAAAAATTGGTCACATACTCGGTCAAATATAGTTAAATATATGGTCACATACATTTAAATAAATTCATATACAAATAAATACAGACAAATATGACCAAATACGAAATAATAGAAACAAATACGTGTGGATGGCGTGCGGTATAAATATAATTATGAGGAGGGGTATTTTTGTCAAATGATTTTTTTTGTCTTTATCCTTATTTTATTTTATTATCCTATAGCAACGAAAATTAGAGCTTTAGCGACGACTTTTTTCATGGGTGTTTGTGTGTTGATGATTGTATTCTTTTATATCTAAAACTAGCGTACCGCCCGTCGTTCCGACGGAATGCGGCGGAAACAATCACTTGGTACCCTATTTTTATTATTCGTCGTTCCGAATGCGCAATCGAACCGTTCAAATAATAGTTTGCTATGCAAGCATTGCAAGGATAAGTGAGAAAGTTGGATGTATGAGTATGATTTATATAGAATAGATTTTTAACTTCGTAAAGTAATTTAAGTGATGTGGGATAAAAGTGTTTTGGACCCGCGTATTTTGGGCCTAAGCTTTTTGGATTTGAAATGAATTTTAACAACGATTTTTACAATTTTAGAAACGAAAGATTCGTCGCTATATGTGTGAACCATGATACTCTATTCTTTTATTATTTACTAGAGTAGTGCCCGTCGTCCCGATAGGGTGCGTTGTTCTGAATGTGCAATCAAACGGTCAAATACGGGCAGAACTCGATCGATCAATTTTTGGGCCCGTGTGATCCGTGTAATTTAAAACTTAATTTTTAATTTTAATAGGTCGGGTTGTACCCGTGTGTTATGTGGAGCCCGTGTATTTTTTAAAAAATTTAAACGGACCCGTGTAGTCTGTGTAAATATAAAGATTTAATTTTTAATGGGTCGGGCTAGGTCCGTGTGGTTAAAACCCAATCAAATTGAATTTTTAATTTTTATGTGTAAATTTAAACGGGTTCGTGTGCTTTGTGTAATTTTAAACTTTTAATTTTAAACTATTAATTTTTAATTTTTAATAGGTCGGGTTGGACCCTGTGGTTTGTGTAAGAATAAATTAAAAAACTTTAATCTAGCGGCAAAACAGACCGTTCATATTTGAGTCTTCGATCACCCTATTCTATTATATATATATAGATTAACTATGAAACCGGAAAAAGGGTATTCTTCAGATAAACTCCACTGTCAAAACTCGTTACCAATGAAAGCCGGTAGAGACGATGAACTAATTGACAAGGTATTTAGAAGGCACCTACAGCAAACATTAAGGGTGCAAACTGATAAGAAAATTTGTCACCTGAAAATATTCAATAGTCCTTTATATGAACCGTCAATGTATAGAAGAGCGAGCAGTAAAAAGAAGGCTAGCAGGCAAGGGAGACAAACCACAAACTAGTTGCAAATTCACCTGAATCTGAAACAGTAATAAATACTTCGACATTCCTAAAGCCAATATTGTCCCCATTTCAACACTTCAGAAGTATTTTGTTTGTATAAATGCCCAAGTGTATATATACAATCACAATTTGGCAGCAAAACGAGTACGTCAAGAAGCAAAAGCTAATCAGAAACAAGGTATGTAGCAGCTATAACTAAATTTATTGATACTAATAAATGAACGACTTACTGTATATGTAAACTAAACAACAAAAAAACAAATTGCGTAACCAGTCCCTTTGCATTTACATAACCTAACTAAGAAATTGCATAACCTGTCCTCCACTTCTACATGTTTACATTTACCCACCTCACAAATTACAAACTGCATACTGCAAAACCTTTTAGAGTTCATCCGGACAGTACAACAAATCCAACAAAGCTCAGATCAGAGAGTCATCCGAAGACTTTCAAGGAGGAAGGTCTTCAGCGTAAAGTATTGTTCTGTATTTTGTGGCTCTGGAGGTGTGGAAAATAGGATATGCACATGGTGCTTCAACTGAAACCAGGCAAGAGAGCTTTAGGAAGCTTCAGAGGCCTCTTTCTCCCTTTACTGAGTAAGTCTGGTTAAAACAGCCATTTTACGATACTATCTCAATGGTTTTATCGAAAGATTCTCGAAATTGTGTAGGTATAGGACTTATGAGGATATGGAGCCATCCTTCCTCTCCTACCCCCAATACTAAGTGGTTATCAAGACGACACATAAAATGCTTCACTACCGGTGCAAACTCTGGCCGACATGCCTCTAAAAGCGTCAACACCACTCGCTAATGGCAGCTCATAGGAGTTCAAAATAAGCGCGAACAAAAAGGGAACTCACCAGGTCTGAACTTATTATTCCCCGTATAAGAGCACTTGTACATCCAGCAGATATTTCAAAAGGGTTGAATGCCACACGATCAGGAGGGAAGGCACAGTATGGTTTAATTTGCGAACGGTGCATGTGGTGAACCACTGTGTAACGTGGTCTCCACTCTCTAGGAAGAAAAACACGGTAAGTCTGTAATGAGAAAACCTGCGGAGAGCTTGCCGGAGTAACAAATGAATTGTCTCACAACTAGAAATGACAAAAACTCATGAGAGTCAGAAAGATATCATCAAAACAACCATTCAACACATTAATCAAGTAAAAATGAATTCTTTAAGTTTCAAACAAAATGAAAACACAGTACACACAACTCGGAACCTTGAAATTTAGCCAGTGGCCGGGGATCTTGAAAGCTAGTCCAATCAACAAAGTGAATTTCGAACGTGACTTCTCCTCTACTCATTGGTTCGGTCCACTCTACTGATCTACTCTTCACATCCTTAACAACATCATCCACCAGTTTACCCTCATATCTGAAACAGTGAAACCACATTGACCATCGCACCACGTTAGAAATATACAACTCATTGCAGGAAAAGTTAGCGAAACAATTATGTAAAATAACAAACTCTCAGATAAATAGATGCAATAATCTGAACTGCGCCAAACATTCAAATGAATGCAATTAGACTGAAAGGCGTACCCTTCTTGTTGACCATTCACTACATGTCCGTAGGATCCACCCCAAGCCTTATGCTAAAAGAACCTGGCCAAATATGATAAAACCCTGGCTCTATCTTAATATCATGCTTATGAAGATCAGGATTGCCGAACATGGTGGCATAAATGTCTTTCAGGTCTTTCTTTTCATATTCATCATCATACAAAACTTCAATTCCAATCTTTGTCTTGATTGGTTCTTCTATGTCTTCCATGTCGTCCTCTTCATAAACATCCTCGCTTTCAAATTCGGGATAAAATGTTACCTGTAACGTATCACCAGCATTCAACTCTCTATGCTGCGTAATAAGCCAATGGGTCAGCCATGTATATACACTTGGCTGCTGCGGATACAATATTGGAACGAACAACCATTTGTGTGTACTGCTTCCTTTATGTATTTGCACTTCAAGGTGAACTTTTCCAAACTTAGAAAAGTGTTCATAGACACAGCAGATATTAAAGGCTCGAATGCGACGACGGGCGGGGAGGAAAGGCACAATATAGGTTAATTGCGGTACTTCACCAATTGTGGTGAACCATTCTGCAATGCGGTCTCCGAGAAGGAAAACGCTAAATATTCCAGACTGGTATAGAACCTGTGGCAGCAAAATTGTATGAACAAATTCATACATATAAAAAAATCAGAATAATTCAAAAACTATGAACAAATTGAGCAAAGCAAGTACATTATAAAATAGTCAGCAAAGCAAAGCAATATTTTGATTTAGGAGATGAGCACAAGTGGGACACTTAAAAATTGATTGAAATCCAAGAAGTGAACCTTCTCTGAGATCGGGTAAGGGTAACCAAGATAAGGTTCTTCCAAAGACTCCAGGCCAGAGTACCCAATGTATTCAGCCCATCCGCTGTCCATATCTTCCCTGTTTTGCAATTTTATACTGTCTCCAATTTCCTCTAACTCGTCGCAGCCATATGCATCCACAGCTATGGATGTGGAGCATGGAATTTTCCTGAGTGATTCGCAGTCAACCACATTTATGTAGGTAAGTTTGGTAAGTTGTGTTCTGGATTCATGGACTTCGACCAGCTTAGTGCACCGTTGAAGGATAATGCGCTCCAGTGCCGGACATCCAGACAAGTCGGGAATTTCCGTAAGTTTCCAAGAGTAGCTAAGGTCCATTATTTTCAATGCCTTTAGTACCTGCAGGTAAGAAGAAATGTGATCTGACTAGTGACCCGCGTGTTTTCAAATGACTAATAAAAAAAGCGATGCACATAACTACTGTCACCATTATGTGTCGAGTACTTTCCCAAACGCGTACGAGCCCGCTACCCTGCATGTGAAGAACTACCAATTCATCTAGCTTAAAACTGGAAGGTATGCATTCCAAGTGGCAGTGTTTCCATTCCAAACATTTTATTTTCTTTGGCATATTTGAGTAGCTTCCAGTCAGTTGAAAATCGGTAATCTGAAGGAACTTTAAGTTTGCCATCTTTGTAAATCCATCTGTGCTTATTTTCACTAGCCTACCTGACCGGTCTCGATATGCAGGGGATACGGCCGGAAGTTCAAAAGGATCTAGACGTACACACCTGACTTTTTTAGTTCCCTACAGAGACAAACACAAAAGAGAAGTAATGTATGTTTATAAATATGGTGGGTGATAAAGCAAATGGGAAAAGAACGCATGCAATAAATGATCACCTCTTCTTTTACTAGGACATCGAATGACTCCTCACATTTCAATAGCCTACTACGGTGTCCTGGCCCATCACCATCAGATGCTTCCTGGCGAACGACTTCTAGTGCCATCTCTCGGATTAGTTGATGCATCATAAGCGTGCCATTTCCATCGACAGTTACTAGACATCTGGCGACAAGCTTTGAAATTAAAACATTCAGATGCGGCGTCAAACCATCCAACATTGTAAAGGCATAATCTTTCTCCACCCCAATGAAATAATGAGCTATATCAAGAAACAAGTCCTTGACATCTTTATCTTTTAGGGAATCGAAGCTGAGTTTGAGAATAGTCTGAACTGTATCAACATGACCCTTAGCAAGTTTTTCTATCATATATTCCCATTCTTCTCTAGGTTCATCATACAATGAAGAAGCCAGAGTGCAAAGTGCCAGAGGAAGTCCATCGCAGTACTCGATAATTTTCTTAGACAAAGTCATATACTCCTGAGGTGGCTGACCTGACTGGAAAGCATTTAAGTAGAACAACTTGTCAGATTGAACACCATTCAGTTTCTCTATACTGAATTCCTTCACAGGCCTACAAACTTTCCGCATTTCTTGGTTTCTAGTTGTGATGATGATTTTACTTCCCGGGTAAAAAAAATCCGGCTTATTAAACATGGCCGCCACTTTTGTTAGGTCTTCAACATTGTCCAATATTAGTAGAGTTTTCCTGCAACCAACCGCAACCTTAAGTTGCATCAGGCCTGAGGGGACATCGTGTATTTCCCTTACTGGTTCCTTTGTTACATCTGAAATTATTTGTTTCAGAACACAAGTCGTGTCTTTTTGAAAATCTGCAACAAAGCATGACCTTGTAAATTTGGCAGAGTTGTTATTGTACACAAGCTGGGAAATGGTCGACTTGCCCATTCCCCCTGCACCGTAAATCATTCCCACTTCAACATTGGCCGATGCACCTTGCAGCCACGTGCTTATTTCTTGGACAATGGAGTCACGCCCAACGATGTTTTCCTTGACCAGTAAGTTACTAATGCGCACTTTACTCTTCACATCCTTAATAACAGCATCCACCAGTTTACCCTTATATCTGAAACAACATTGACCGTCGCATCAAGTCAGAAGTATAAAACTCATTGCAGGAAAAGTTAGTACAACAATTATGTAAAACAGCTAGCTCCGCTCCCGTCGGCCCGACGGGGATTTTCTCGTGCTGCATGATTTTCTTAATTTTCATTTTATTTTATTTAAATTTTTAATTTTTGATTTTTGAATTTTGAATTTTAATTTTGAATTTTGAATTTTATTTTTAATGATCGGGCCCGTGGGTTTGATGAGGGATGAAAGATGATGGATTTGCCCAATGTATGGTTGCATTATTATATTTAATTTTCATTTTCATTTAATTTTATTTAAATTTTAATTTACGATTTTTGAATTTCGAATTTTAATGGACCGGACCCGTGGGTTTGATAAGGTATGAAAGATGATGGATTGACCCAATGTATGTTTCAGACAACACCAACGAATATTTGATCGCTAATTGGGGGTAATTTCGTCCGTCCAAAACTCTATTCTATCATATACTAGATAACCAACTCTCAGATAAATAGGTGCACTATTCTAAATTGCATCAAACAATGAAATGAATGAAATTGAACTGAAAGGCGTACCCATCGACGTCTTTCAAAGAGAGGCCTCTAAGGTTAGCAAGTTGGCCTAGTGCGGTCTTATACTTAAACACCCTGCTCATATCATCCTTGAATCGAATCCTGTATTTTACGAAAGCCTCCGCATATGGACCAGACTGATGTCGCGCATCAGTTGGCTCCACTTTGTAGAACACAGGTAACACATTCTGATCAAGTGAAGAGGTCTTACATTCCATGATCTTTACGACCTCATCAAGACACCATCTAGATTCAGCATAGGTAGGGGACAAAGTAATTACAGATACTTGTGATTGCTCAATAGCTTCATCAAGATTCCGCTGAATCTCCTCTCCGAAAGGCAGCTCAATGTTGTCTAAAAATACAGTCAGTCCCTGATCAATCAAGCGGTGATACAGGTGATCAATAAATCCTTTGCGAACATCTGGTCCTCTGAAACTCAGAAAAACTTGATATTTAAATGTATTTTGAGTATCACAACTGCTGGTGCCAGTAGCCGGAGTCAAGTCCAGGTTCATGTTTAGATTACTTTCAAGGCTACTATGTCAAACCTTCAACTGCAACATCAAAACAAAAATAGGCGTGCATACATGCAACCAAGTGATTGAAAAGGCGAACAAGCGAAACTTACGGTTCTCAGTATCTCATCAAAGCAATAGGCAGAAGTGATTCTTCAGTGGATCCGAGAGAATTTACAAACACTCCGCATAGCCTCACCTCATGTTCGCTAGCTGTTTTCACTTCTTAATAGCTCTCTCTCTATTCTCCCAGCTTCATGTAATCAATCAATCAGTAGTAAGAACTCACAAAGAAGGTCAGGTTATGCATCTCATCAAAATGTCAAATCTAAATAAATATCACCCATACAACAAGTAAATGCTAAAGAGAAAGTGGAGAAATAATAATATTCATAAATTATAATGTCGGCACACTAGAATTGAGATAATAAAAGAGTCTTATTAATTCTTTTATAAAGTCATTCACATCAGCGACGACTCAAGTCAACTAGGCGTCTTCCAACAAGTTTCCAAGGCGACTAAAGTCTGATTAATCTAACACTTATTGACGTTGTTGTAATCACCCTTTCATTACTTATTCATCATGTATGTAGAAGAAATTCCATGAGAGAAGTTTATTTATTTTGTTTTAAAATGGAAAGATTTGATATTTAAAATGAAAGATTACTCTTGAAGGTTAAGGGTTCAAAATTTATCTTCATCATATTTTTCAATTGTGGGGTTGTACATTCCATCTTGGAGTCTCTTTATTCCTCCCGCATTCATGCATAGAAGTTGTATTATACGAAGTTGCTATAAAGTTGATGGAGTCGATGACGTCCAGTTATCAGTGGAGATGTCGCTGGACTGTCCGTTAATTAATTATTATACATTCGAATTAACCGTTGCAAATAATTTTTTACTACTTGTATCCATTCATCTAGAAAATATATTTTAAATGAAAGCAATTGTTGATTGCTCAATTTGGCTATATATGGAGGGTCGTGATTATAGTCGATTGGAAATATTAATGAAGTTTAAGATAAGTACGAATATTCATGATTGCTATGTCACTTTTTAAAAAGCCAAGCTCTTTGAGGACGGATTCGATCCACATGACCCATTAGCCAAAGCTATTCTGCTTTGGTTCTAGATCGTGAAACAAGCTCTTTAATTTTTTTTTTGACACTCTCCGGTATCATAACAGCTGGTGTCAATAGCCAGATTCAAGTCCAGGTCCACGTTAAGATTACTTTCACAGTGCTTGAAATTCCTGTTCCATGGCGTTGGGCAATTCTGGATTATACCCAGCAGTTCCGTAAGTGATAAGTGCATTGTTTGGGTTTGTGAACCCCAGTCTGAGATTGTATCTACATTCGAGGAGGCGGTTGAGCATCATTAAGGTTCAATAAGAAATCGGTGCATAATGTCCACTTCATTTATCCAGTTTGTATGTTGAATGAAGATACACATCATTGAAAAATTGGACGACCGTGAGAATTTCCAAATGTTTCAAATTGTTTCATAGTCACATTGTTTCAAATTGTTTCACATTGAAAAGCGGAGAATTTGTAACGCCGACCGTGAGGATTTCCAAATGTGAGGACGAAACAGAAAATTGGAAAACTGAGGACGAAATGGTAGTAAAATTGGAAATTTGGACGAGACGAAATCGAAGGGCGATGAAGGTTGGGCACAAGGAGGGGGCTGAGGTAGAGGGATTGGGGCTGAGGTGGTGTGGTGGTGCGGAGGAGGTGGGTTTAGGTGGGACTGAGGCTGAGGTGGTGTGGTGGTGTGGTGTTGTGTGGTGGTGCGGTCGTGTGGTGGTCGGGAGTGGTTGTGTGGTGTGAAGAAGAGTGGAGAAGGTGGAAGGGGAGTTTGTGAAGTTTTTGGTTTTGAGTTTCAAACCCACCTCTTGATGAGGGTTTGAGATAGAAAAAGTTTTGAAGTTAAATTTGTATGAAATTCAAAATCATTTCAAAATATTTTCAAAATTTTTGTCAACTGGGATTTATAAACTGGGCCTTAGTCTCACAAAAACCAGCAAACAAACACTTGTCGAAGTCTATGCACAAGATTTTCAATTTCAGTCATCTATCAGTATGAACATGGGCCCATTTTCAGCATGTCTGGAATAACCATAAATCTGAAACAGAAAAGAGAAACTACACAAGACAGAACATGACCAATACACAATCATGTACAACGCAGTCACATTACCTGACTTTACTTCCTCTTATAAATACATGCTCAAGTTGAGAAATCTTCCCATCCTACAGACGATCATGCTAAAAGTGCATTACACATTACTAAAAATCCAGAATTTTCACCAAGAGTTTTTCTTATCGCAAAAAAACATACAAAATACAAAACCAATACTCATACCATTAAATTATATCAACGTAAACGAAAGCCCTAAGCTTTCGTATGCCATACCACTAATAGTCTGCTACTACCTACATCAGCGGAAAAATGAGAAAGTATTCATTCATTCAAAAATGATAAAACAAACCTTGGAAGTGTAGGTGATGTTCTCCAGCTGGCAATTCCAATTATCTTCGTACTCGATCATGCTACC